>JBBPDE010000128.1:56567-68573 GCA_037974605.1 Nannopetersius ansorgii
GGAGCAACTTGGGGTTAAGGGTCTTGCTCAGGAACCCATTGGTGGTGGTGCTGAAGGTAGGATTCGAACCCATGACCGCTTGGTCTAGAGGCAAGCATCCTACCCACTATGCCACCACCACCATCATCCACCGGAATTCCCTTTTATAATGGGTCACACTAAGCAGGTCACGCATCAGCAAACTCTGGAATTCTGTATCCCAGTGTTTGAAACCATAGGACATAGATCATCCAGAGCCCAACTCTGAAGTTCCTCACCCCGATACGAAACACAGTGCAACATAAATGATTTCCTGCCAAACTCTGGAACATAAATTGTCCTAGACTCTGAAATTCTCTACTCCAGTGGCATTGGCAATGGTATGCAGTACACCAGTGTAACTGAACACTGGCCTTTTGGAACCAGACTCCGTAATTCTCTAGATTTGGGGGTTAATCTGAGGCTTTTCTGTGTGGGATTGGATCCGTCAGGGTCTCACGAAACAATGGTTGCTCTTAATGGAGTGAACAGCTGAGCAGAAGTAGATCATATAAGACCCCACACTACATACACACACGCACCACACGCACACACAGCTTCCTTTTTCAAAGTAACACCGGATCTGTCACGCTTGTCTCGTTACGTGGACGTGTCATATCAATAATAACTCTCTCTCTCTCTCTCTCTCTCTCTCTCTCTCTCTCTCTCTCTCTCTCTCAGTCCATCTCTCTCTCTCTTGGCTTTACTTGCACGGCTCCAGTCAAAAACAGACGCGAGTCCACGGAAATACTTCTAACTGTTACAATCTTCTCACTTCAGTGAAACTGATAAAAAAAAAGATATAACTGCTCACTGTCAGTGAAACCCGTCCAAGACACTTTGTCACAGTTCCAGAGTAAAAGAAAAGAGAAAAAAAAAAACTGACACAGTATTCCCTGGCAAAGTGCAAGGTCACAGTCAAGTCGAACAGCAAAATGTAATGTTTGCGAATTCGGTAATTCTGGTAGCATGACTTGTAAAATACTGTACCCGATATCTTTTTTCTTTTTTTTTTTAAGTGTCTAAGATATTCCTTCACTTTGATTGATAAAAGCGTCTGATTCTGTTTGCATTCAGTTCTCTTCATTGCAATTTAGTCATATTGATACTGATAACAATGGGTTGGAAAACTTCTAAGAAAGGACGTATTTTACACTTTTTTTAAGCGTAAATCAACATTTACTACAATTACTGTTTATTTGGCCCATACAGCATGTGGCCTGTGTAAAAGTCGTCGTCCCCCCCCCACATGTAAAACTATGTAACATCAAACAGAAATTGTACAGAAACTTTTGTTCAAAAAAATCAACTAAATGTAATTAGACCGGATAAGTCTCTCATCTCTCACATGTATCCTCTTTCTCTCTATTTCTCTTTCTTCACTCTATCTTTCCATCTCTCCGCTGCCTGTTTCTCATCTCCCCTTCCCTCTCCCTCCCTTCTTCCCCTCTCTCTTTCTCTCTCCTCTTGCTCTTACTCGGTGTAGATGTCTCTCTCCATCCATCTCTTTTTCTCTTTCCGCTCTTCCCTTTTGTCTCTCTCCCGCTTTCTATCCTTTTCTCTCATTCTCTTTCTCTCTCCCCCTTTTCCTCCCCCATCTCTAGTTTGTATTGCATGTCTCCTGGCATGCGGGACTCAGTAAAAGACTCTATTGATTACTGTAGTTCTTGCATGAATGGGTGTTAACGTCTCGGAGCGTATCGACTTTGTTGTAGAAGCTGAGAGCCGTCCACCTCCCCGCTGTCCCTCACTCGTGTTTCTGTGCTCCTGCACACGATCCGCTCGCTAAACGAGCAGGAAATCGTTAGGCATCTGGAGAGACACACGGTCAAGATGGCTACCGGCGAAGGCTTCACACGTGGCTCCACGTCAGCAAGCGTTCAGTGCTCCTTCTTGATGACTAACATTTCCAGATCTGTCTTGTTTTCCAGCAGAAGGGACTGATATGTTAATGCTATGATCTCACCTGCTGTTCTTTACGTGTTTAGCTGCCCGAGCACTTGTCGGGTTGGAGGGCAATTGATTCTTTTAATATGGAACAAACGTGCTTCGCTTCAAGTTAGTCGGTTTGGCCTAAAGGTGCGGAACCCTTTTCATGCTGAGCCAAGCAAGTTCCGATCAGCTCCTTAGCTCCAGATCAGCTCCAGGTCAGCTCAACAGATGAGCTCTGGATCAGCTCCACACTGGCTACGGATCAGCATCAGATCAGCTGCAGATAAGCAGCAGGTGAGCTATAGATCAACTCCCAATCACTCTAGATTAGCTCCAGCTCAACTCCAGGTCAACTGTTGATGAGTTATAGCTCCGGATCAGCTCCAGATTGGCTACAGATCAATTACAAATCAGCCTCATCTCAAGCACCAAAGCTCTTACAGCAACCGAGCTGTGGGTGGCTTTTCAAAGTACTGTGTTTAAAATTTAGACTATGTGACTCTCAAGAACCTTTTCGAGAGTTTAAAAAAAAACTTCCCCACAATGTTCCACACTTTTTCTGGAAATGAAGGTCTGAAAGAACCTTGGTTTACATTTTGCTGAAGTCAGGGTATTCAAATGTGCTGGTATTTGGTCCTATTTGCTAAAAGAGAGCAAGCCGCCGCTTACTGTTACGCAATACTGTTCAGGTTTATAAATACCAGCATGATAGTCCATCAACTCCGAGTTGGTTAGTTATTTTGTTGTTTTGATAGTTAGCTCATCGTGAAATACATATTTTGTAGTTAGACAGATAGACAGTGTTAAGTTCTCTTTAGATCCTTCTGTACTAAGCTGTAATTTCTCTGTTGTTTTAAAGACAGTTTTGAAGAATTAATCTCTGCAGCAGAGCTGTTGTGATGCTCTTTTAGCCCCATTGCTCTTGATACACCTCCGCTTTAACCCACTCCTCTCGATACACACTTGTTTTAACCCTCTCCCCCTGATACACCCCCCAATACAAACCCTCCTTTGCCCTCTCCCCCTCCTCCTCCTCCCCCAGCCTTTTACTGACAGGCAGCCAGGGAGGCCAGTGCCATCAGGAGCTCGGCATCATTAGAAGGTGTTAATTGGAGTTAGTCAGAGTCTTCGCTTTCTGTCAAGAGTCTGACAACAGAATTCATTAGACTTAAAAATACCAGGCCATCAATTCAGCTCAAATGGGATTTACTGACGAGGAAAGACTTTAAATAAAAAAAAAGTTTGAACAACAGAGAGTCAGAACAGGCCTCGGGCTCTGCATCACTTTAAAGAGCCTATTTTTGACACAACACTTCTCCTTTGCAAGTTCATCACGAGTGCATTTCATAAAGCATCGCGGCGAGATGGAGAGGACCTAGAAACTCATGGGCAGAAGTGAAATGATCTGAAGCTCTAAAGTTCTTCAGCTTCGTGTGTTTTTTCTTATTTCCTTGGGCCTAATCTCTTGGCCGCCATCTGAACTGGTTTAACCTGGTATTTCCTGTTAAAATTTCACCACTTGCTTTAATATTCTGTTTGTGGTTTCAATCATTTTTACATTTTCTGCTTTTATTATTTATTATTGTCTTTTACTGCCTTGAGAATTTAGAAATTACTGGACCTGTGATACAGTTTGACCCCACTAAATGGCATTTTGGCGCCGAAACAGTCCTTTTGTTTGTGGCTTGTACCATAAACAAAAAACTGCGTCCCACATATATGCGCCGGGTGCATCTTTTTTAAGCACCGAACACATAAAAGTTCGATGTTTAAAAACGTAGTCATTTAAGCGATACATCGTTTAATTCGTTACTATTTTAATTAAAATACAGTATTTAAAAAATGCGACCGCATGTTTGATGTCATCATTACTACAAGACTATAAAATCGAATTGTTTTAAAGAATGAAACTTAAAACAATTGGATCAAAACTAATTACGGCACCTTTTACTGGTTTCCAAAGGATCGCGCGCTCAGTGTTGGTTTACGCGAGAGCTGAAGTGGATTAAGATGTTATTTAGGTGCGTGTTATGGTGAACAGAGGGTTAAACAGCGGGGTTAAAGCGCTCCAAGCTCTCCCACGAGCACGAAGGAATCTTCTAATCTTCTGCAAAACAGAAGAGATAACGGGAGATGATTTTGAGATGTTCATGCAGAACTGAGGTCGCTTGGTTGAAGGTTCGGTCTGAAAACCCCTCAACTGTATCGTGTTTTTTCGTTTAATCGTTTCCCCTTTGACTTACCAACAATAATAATAGCACTAGAGTGAGAGATTTATTTTAAAGCATGTCGCAAACGACGTTTTCGTGACACATGTCCTAGTCCAAATCTATATTTAAACGATTATTTTTCGGCTTTAAAAATAAATGTATTAAATTGGTTCAACATTTGACAAATATTTGGTTCATTCTGACAGGCTCGCTGGGCCAAAATTAATCTGATCCATTTTGGCTAAACACAGGTTTATATATATTTTTTTTCACCTATTGTGTGTTATCTTCAGATTTTCACATTTTTTTTTAATTTACTTTACGTATGTTTAACGACATTACATTCACACTTCGAAAATGATTCATTCGTAATTCGACGAGAAAAAAAAAAAGTCATTACAACAAACTCCAGAGCATCGTTTGTTACCAAAAAAATATTGTATTAAAATGTAGTGGGGCCCAAAATCTAACATATTCCTTCCCAACAGAAAGATCAGATTACGTGACGTGGGGGGACTACTGCTTTTAGTCACTAACTCTGCAGCTGGATTACACAAAAGACCCCACAATTATCTGCATAACTCAACAACTCAACTTCGGATTAATAATATATGCAAAGAAAAAATACAGCGCGAGCTTTAGAAACCGAGAAACAAAATCATGAAACGAATCCTAAACGAGGTCACACCGATAATGTGAACGAGGTTCTTGGTGAACGAGGTTTACGATCGTCAGCAGCCCAATAATTAAAATATATATCACAAACTATATCTTCACATTAAACTACTCGAAAGTGTTTGAGAAGTTGAAGCATGGAAGAGCGAGATTAACGAGCGCAAATATTTAAGGAAAAACGGTTAACAGAAACCGTTAAAAAAAGAATAATAAATTGTAAATAATAATCACTAGCTTTCGTTTGAAACGAAAGCGAAAATAAAAATGACCGGCTCCGTCTGGGTGTTTAACATCCATGAAATAAACGCAACAAAAAACAAAACTCTGAGGACCAAAAAATATTTTTTTATGAAAAGCACATTTTATTACATACCATCTCATACCAGTGCCATGTAGACAATTTATACAAGATACATCACAATCTAAAGTGCACAAATACTGTACAACCAGGGGATCTTAAATAAAAGGAGAGGAAAAAAAATTCACATTGATTTTTTTATATATAATATATATTTAAAAAAAAAAAAGATTAAAACCAGCAGAATGCTTTTATAAAGATAAAAGAACCCATCCACCTCCCATCCCTCCCCTGAAGAAAAAAAAAATCCTCTCCCGTTTTTCACAAACTGGCAGAAATGAATCAACACCAAACAGGAGCTCAGAAGGTTTTGGCACCTGCATTTAAAAGATTTTAAAAAATGAAATAAAATAAAAAGCAATCTGGGCAAAGGGGGCAAAGCACTTTAAAATAACAGAGAGGGCTGAGAGAGACAGAGGAAGAGAAAGAGGGAATATTAATGCGTTAGGATGTTTAGTTTAAGGGCTGGTGTAAAAGGCATAGTAGCCTAGGCCTTTAGGATGCTCTTTGCTGTATTCCTCAGCGCTCAGGTCCTCACACTTTATAGTGGGAGATGCGTCCGTGCTGGACCCTCCAGGAGACAGGCGGCGCCTTTTACACACCATGGCGTAGTCGCCAGAGTCCACAGGCTTCAGCCCCGGAGTTGTGTCGAGCCCCCATACGCCACCCACTGTACCTGCGGAGCCCTCGTCTTGCAGCTTATCCTTGATGGCCAGAGGGTCATCTGAAAAGGCAGGCGGACTGGGCCTGGGCGACCAGGGCAGGCCTGTGGTCATCTTCCTCTGGTAGCTGGAGCTACGTCCAGTGCCCCAGCCAGCTGCTGCCATGGAGGCAAAGGAGTCTGGGTAGTAGCCCAGAGCATGGGGGCTTTGCAGGGGCAGAGGTTTGATCCCATAAGGCAGGAGGCTGGAGGTGGAGTAGTCGGTGTCGTAGGTCAAGTCAAGCTTGGCCGATGCGCCACCCTGCTGAACGAACCAGCGACCTGCAGCAGCAGATGCTGCAGAGTCATCAGCTTGCGGGGACAGGAGACCATTGGTCTGAGGGACGGCCCGCTCACTCCCATACAGGCGGTGGTTCTGTGGCAGGTTGTTGACGAACTGGTCCTGGAAGAAAGGCTGCATGGCATAGCGAGCGCCCGGGACAATCTGGTGGGAACGGGGCGAGTCGGTGGGGGACGGGGTCAGCCTGTCGCTCTCAGGGGCCGTGTACATCCTGAAAGAACACACACGCAGAGGGAGAGAAATATCAAAAGGCTGCCTTTGTTGTTTCGTCACCATTTGTCATGCCACTGAAGCTACCCAGAACTAAACAAGGAAAGCTGTGAGCGTTGGGTAATGAGAACGGACACAGAACGAGAAAGCAGATTAAAACATTGAGAAACGAGGGATGCAAGGAAAGAGCGGCAGAGGAGGAGAGAAAAGGACGAGTGCGAGACCGAACAAGAATTGCAGCAAGGTTTTTTTTTTCAGTCAGGTCTTGTATCAAGGAGGACACTTACGAATCATAATTGTCCCTGAAGCCTTTGGCGAATGGGTTGTGGTCTATCTTCAACTGTGTGATCTAGAAACAAGAAAAAAGTAGAGAACTTTTCAAATCAAGAGGGCGCAGAAAAGCAGAAGTCACGCTCTTGCAGTAAGCGAGGGTGATCAGAGGAGGAGTTTTTCGCTTACATCCGTGTTCTGGTAAGCTGTGACCGCTATGAACTGGTTTTCCGGGAACGTGAAGGTCTGAGTTTTGGCCTCGGTGCTCATGTCCTCAACGCCATCCTCGCTGACCTCCACGATGTGCAGCCTGGGCTGGTACTTGTGGAGAGACTGCAGGACAATCATCTGTACACAGAACACACACGCTGCCAATCAATGATGAGTTCTATTTTAATAGAAAAAAGATTAGCGTCCAGATTTAACGCTGTTGTAGAATTAATCGGAAGATCTTGTTGTCAAACGTATGCATGTGCGCGCACACACACACCAACTGTGCAAAAACGGTCGGACCACTAAAAGCAACACAACAAAGACACACTGCTGCTAATTGTGCAAAGACTGCAGGACAACTCGGATGCTGCAAGACAAAAGCAGTCACTCACACTCTGAGGTGTCAAACCACCACAGCGGACTAGAAGAGATCCGTTTCACCCAACGCACACACACCATCAGCTCAACCCAACCTCCATCATCCACCAAACTACCTTCATTCCACCACTTTAAAACGTGAAGTCCATCAAAAGTCCACAAAAGAGACCAACGTGATCCCATACTTTGAAGGTCTGCTCGACACTGAGGAACCACCAAGTCCACACAGGATCATGGTTGACTAGGGACCACCCTTTTCAAAAGCACAGATGTTTCTAGAAATGTCCTCACTGTCGCGTCTTATGATCTTATGGAGAAAGTTGAGTCGATTGATGATCATGTCGAGAGGATTCCTCATTTAACCAGAGAATATAATCCTCAAAGTCAAGCCTGCGCAGTCACTCATCAGGCCTCATTCCAGCTTCCCTTAGAAAATATCTACATATAATTATTAGAGACACCATAGATGCTGTACTACACAGTGGCTGCTACACCATTTTAGGCAGCTTTCAAGCTTTGCGAGTGTAACCATAACACTAGATGCATTTTAGCTCCCGAAACTGTGCAGTAGAAGTTCTCCTGAACGCAACACAGAGTGAGGTTCATTGATACCACTGCTGGTGGTGTTTACCTGTGTGTTGTTGTTGTTTGCGCCCTTGTTGTTGGTCAGTTTCAGCTTGCTGAAAGAGATCTCCTGCCTCATCCAATGAGCTCCTGTGTTTGGAGATTCAGGATGGACATACATCTTGTTTCCTATGAGAAGAGATAAAGGAATTAAAATGTGGTGTGGATCTAAAACTAACACTACAGAAGCCACATTTCTTTCTTCTTTTCTTTTTTTTTTCCCCCGCCCTAGTCGTGACCGCGCCTGAATGATAAAAAAATGAGATAAAATTCACACGTTTAGCCCACGCAGGTTGAGACACACTGCGCATCTCCGGTTCTGCAAACCCCCTTTCCAGCAAGTCACAAACGCCAGTAACCATGAATCATAATTAAAACGCGACCTGGAAAACAGCCTGAAAGAAAATATATATTAAAAAAATAATTAAATCTTTAGGGTCTATATAGTGGGCATGCGAAGCCTCGAATTCCGTCCTTGTTTCAGCTCATTTTTTCTAAAACAGGTGTTAAGATTTCTTAATCTTGAAACGTTTATTTCTTTCTAAAATGTCTTACATTTAATCGTAAATGCGTTATTTTGCATCGTTTAACATTTCATCAAATTTTAACTCCCCGTTATTTATCAAGCACTTCCATACCATCCCTGTTTTTTTTTTTTTTAATTAAAATATTTTTTTATTTATTCTTAACGAAATGATCCTCAGCACCGTGACCTCTTGTTGCATTTAAACGTCTCGCGTTGAGATTTAAAGCAGGAATACGTCGCATTAAAATACACAGCAAATACAATAAGGCAGTAAAAAAAAAAGAATCACAATAATACACTTCTTAGGGCAGCTTCTGTATAGATGTTAATGGGGAAACAGTTTCAACAGCTTTCGCCCCTCATAGTGTATTTATCTCAAGTTGTGTTTTAAAACTAAAATTTAAAATTGTATGCATAAAAACTCAAATTACAAAATATAGAGCACGCTGAGAAAGTTCAACACAACCCGAGTAAAAACCTGTTGGTCTTTCTGGGTTTTGTTTTTTTTTTACTGAAATCTTTTTCGTTCAAAAATTTTGTTTTATTATTTTCTATTTTTATCGCTTCGTAAGAATATTTTTGCGGCAGTATTTTTATATAGGACTTGAGTTCTGCGTCAGGATGAACACGGAGTGTGTGTGTGTGTATTGAGCATTTGTGAGTGTGTGTGTATTGAGCATTTGTGAGTGTGTGTGTGTGTGTATTGAGCATTTGTGAGTGTGTGTGTGTGTGTGTATTGAGCATTTGTGAGTGTGTGTGAGTGTGTGTGTGTGTGTGTGCGTATATAGAGGGGTATGCTTGCATCTCTCTTCTCTCGGTCTTTATGCCCACTTAGACTTTTCACACAACAAACACGATTGAACCTGAACACTCCACCGCTTGGGCTTGTGCTCACACACACACACCTGCTCCATTTTTCACACACAGGACGGAGTTAAAAGCCTTGAAGAAATCACACCCCGACCTGGGCTGCTATTGGAGGAGGTTTCGCTCACGGTTGCGCTCGCGCTTTGGCTTTTGTTTTTTTTTTTTGTTGCACGAGGCGTTTGGAGATACTTCAAAGACTGAAACCAAAAGCTCAGCACTGAATCGGTGTAAGTGGTGTATACAGGCATTGTGCGTGCGTGCGTGGTGTCCTTACCCTGCATGTTGTTATCTGCTTTGCCGCAAGTCACCCATTTGCCCCCCTGGAAGCGCCAGTGGTTCGGGTCCGCAAGCACGACCTCCACGAACACGTTATAGTGCGCGGTCAGACTCAGGCCCGTGATGTTGAAGCTCAGGAAGGGAAACATACGCCTACACACGATAAAAACAATCAATAAAGATCCAAAAACAACTCTTTAATTATGCAACGATTTCAGAATGTCCCTAAAATCAAATAACTTGAAAAATAATAATAATTCCACATTCTAAAACGAGCTACATTTCACATACAGAATCGTGCACAACCATTGAAAGAACTTTAAACGAAACGAATTACAATAACAACTTATCAGTTGTTAGACGTGCTGTTAAATAATCGGGGGAAAATTAAGGCCTTGTTTTGCGTGCTTTTGAGATATAATTCTCATGTGCGTTTCGTATTGATTTAGATTTACATTCACGTACATTAAATCTACAAATACCCCATAGCGATATGAGAACGGTCACATTTCCTGAAAATTATTCGTTTCTGTGAGTTAGAACAGTTACGAATACGAAGAAATGTATCGCAGTTTCGTTTAGTTTTCATTATTTGGATCAGTCCTGTTTGTGTTCCTGACTGTGCTTTTTTTTTTCCGCGCACATAAACTAAAGGACCGTGTCTGGTGGGGAAAGGCGACTTAATGTATTTACATAAATTATGAATTACTATTCGCTTTATTTGTTGAATTCTGATTAAACGTTTTCACGCGAGACGGCTTACATGCCTTCAGCTCGAGAAGGACTAAAACGGTGCACGATTAAAACCGAAGTCGGGACATAACTGCGTTTACCGGATAAAAAACTAACGGGATTCGTTCGTTCGTTCGCAAGATGTTACACGCATATGCGTCATCGTTCTGTACGTTTACACACAATCAATAACAGTCCGTGCACAGAGGAGTGTGTGCGAGTGCCCTCTCACCTGCCCTGCTTGGTGATGATCATCTCGGTCTGGTGCCTGTGGAACTTGAGCCAGAGCGGTCGGTTGCAGAGGTACACCTGCGCGCGCTGGGTCCCGGGATAGGACGGGTACAGGCACGCGGGACCCTGTGCGTGCGCGAACTGGTAGCTGGCGGCCGCGGCGGCGGCGGCCGCTGCTGCGGCTGCTGCGTGCGGAGGAGGTGGCGGGAACTGGCCCCGGGCGGCGCACACGCTGGACGGGAAGCCCGAGACCGCGTGCGGGGGCAGCGGCACTGGCACGTAGGGGAGCGAGGAGGACGAGGAGGAGGAAGAGGAGGACGAAGAGGAGGACGAGGTGTATCGAGACGTGGCGCCCGAGCCGCCGTAGCACGCGCCGCTGCCCGCGCCGCCGGCGACCCCCTGCGCGCCCCCGCCGCTGCTGTACGGGAAGAGTGAGCAGCTGACCGGATCTTGTGCGCCAAAGTAGAGCAGCTCCTCCGCGCCATAGCGCCGTAATGGCAGCGCGTCTTGCACCGCGTCCTGCTCCGGACCCTGCTCGCGCGCCGCGCCCGAACCGCTGTTGGCGGACGGAGGAGGACTCCTTGCGCCCTGTTCACCTTCTGATGCCCCGCCGCCGCCGCCGCCGCCGCCGCCTCCCCCGCCGCTTCCTCCGCTCCCTCCGTACTTCTTGCCGGAGTCCGGATTGTCCGGGCTCGCCGAGGCGGACGCGGCGCTCTCCGAGGACGAGAGCGGCGGGTAGAAGGGCTTGGGCAAGGGCAGGGGAAGGGACACGGGACCCCCACCCGCCCCTCCGGCCACCAGACTCTCCAGCTGCATCTCACTGCGAAATTGCAATCGTTTTTTTTTTGTTTTGTTTTAATTTGATAGGAATTTTCAAAAAGTTATTTCTTTTGCGCGCGTTAAAGGGTCGCACCAGGCGCGCGCCCTGAAGGTGGGAGAGATATCAAAACTAGCCCTGCTCTCTAGCTCCTCCACTACTCCGAACCAACAAAAGAAAAAACAAAAAAAGAACAAATTAACTTTAAAAATTTTAGGTTTCAGTTTGATCTTCTCTAGGTTTATCTTCTCGCTGCTCTCGTTTGCAGGAGTTTCTCGCGCTTTTGCAGGGCTGGTGCTGTAGGACAGAGGTGCTTCAGGGGCGTTTATATATACACACCCGCGCTGGCAGGCGGGCTCCTGTTACGCACGCGCCTAGGCCAGGAGTGGGAGGAGCCTCGGAGGGATTCCGCCTCTCGACGCCACTATTGGAGGAGACAGAGGGGAAAAAAAACAATAAACTTAAAGGTAAATAAATATTACTAATATAACTCAGTTCTGAGTCTTTCCGTCAAACAAATACATCAAACCAGACTGTGCTGCACGCGCAACAGTTTAAATACAATTAAAGTAGACTTTTAGATTTTACCCTGAACCTGACACACACACACACACACACACACACACACACACACACACACACACACACACACACACACACACACACAC
>JBBPDE010000128.1:173398-186517 GCA_037974605.1 Nannopetersius ansorgii
CCCGCTCCATTATGTTACGTTGTTCCGCCGACACGTCGAGCGCGGAGAGCTCAAACACAGACAACTGAGCAACTCGTCAGTGAACTATGAGGGCAAATAAATAAATAAATAAAATAATCGTTCATTAATCGAATTAAAATGTTCAATTAATCGAGATTTTGATTTTAGGCCGAAACGCCCAGCCCTAGTTTGGAGTCTACATTAGGATTTTAGGTCAGTGCTGTAGCTGTAAGGCTAATATAAAAAAGCCCAGTTGATTCTGTGATTGATTCCGTCACTAAAAATCTCACACCACTCCAGCTCTTCATCAGGGTGGTGCAGACTTGTGGTCAGTTCAGCGGTTTGTGAATTCAGATCCCAGAGCATAAACAAACCCAGAAACCCAGAAACCTGGCCAGAAGTGTGAGTTGTTTTATAACTCGCACCTGTTTGACCGATAGAAATGTTCAAAAATCTACAATCCAAACCGGACCCACGATGTTCTTGTACGTGTAGAATATAATCACAGCACTGCTTTACACTTTATGACCCGGCCGGCTTTACGATGTCTAATAATAACGAGCAGGTTCCAGGTCAACCACAGTTTATTTATATATTTTAATAGCTCACACCAAGCCATTCTTTGTCCTAAACCACACGGAGAAGATTGTGCCACCTTAAAGATGAGCTGGAGGTGATATCAGAAAAGATTTTGGGCATTTGGCCGAGAACAGACGCCTAGTTTTAAAGTAAAGAAGGAAAATTTGAGAACCATGTCTTGGCTGATTGATCTGTGATATTGGATTTTCTGCAGGTGATGTAATCAGTAACAAACCACCCGTGGATCATATTTACCTGTGGATCTCAGGACTCTTCCTCTGCCTTATCATTTCCACCTGTGCTGCTTTTCTTTGGTACATCCCGAATCGCTCGTTCAGAGTCATCCCAGACGAGCGAAAGTGTTGAGCTACAGACAGCGAGAGAAGAGAGAACACGCCAGGCTGAATCTTAACGCACTGATAAAACTCACCTACTTCTATTCCTCTGTAAATACGCACAAAAAGCCCTTCAGGCACAAACCCTCTGAACCTCGAGACGGCAGAGAACCGGATACGCTCCGGACTGATCAAAATCTGAAGTTACCTTTGATGTGATGAACGATTGTGACTATGTGTTGAGCGAACAGCTCTGAGGGGCTGCGGCGCAGCTGAGCCGCCTGTATGTGCTGGAAAATGGAACGGAACTCCTCGTGATCTTTCTTTGCCGGGTGCACCAGATCGTGAGACAAGCGTCTCTCTTTGGCTAACGCACCAGATGAGCTGGGAGGAAAAAAGAAAAAAGAAAAAAGAAAAAACACACATTTCAAAATGTTAATACACAGGAGTCCCTTCAACGAAGGCGGTATGAGGCTGATAACGTGGCCAAAAGTTTGCAGACACCCAGGGTTTCTTTTGGGACTCCCTTATGGCAGGAACAGCCTCTACTCTTCTAAATGCTTTACACAGGTTGGAAGATTGCTGTGAGAATCTGACTGCACTCAGCCACGAGAGCGTTAGTGAGGCCAGGAACAGATATCTACTGAACCCAATGGACCAGCATGCAATTACTGAGGCTTTTGGAAGGAGGTTGTTCAAAGTTTATGGTATCTTTTGTTTCAGTCTTTCTAGCTTTCAAACAAACTACCAATTAATGACAAGGGTTTGTTTTAATTGCACCCCAATTTTGGACATAATGGGTGTCTGTTGTCTGTGACTGGCCATCACTCACAGTAGATGGTTTGTGACCTTATTAAATGACAAAGTGCACGAGACTCTCAGAAGAAATACAAAAGCCTCACTTGCGAGACCAAGGGAGTAGACAGTACTGGGTGCGATTACCTTCATCTCATGTGAGGATGCAGACCGTTATACAGGTCAGAGCTTTTCTAAGACGGCACAAGCCTAATATGTGCAACCGAACACCTGTGTAACCAGTAATTAGTTAAAAAAGTTCTTAATTACCTCTCAGCTTCCTCATTGAAAGTTTTTAGGCTAAAATTGAATTCGGGCTCTTTCTTCTTAGACGGCCTGGCCGGGGGCGACACCTCCCGGGCTGCAGGGAAAAGCGGTCTGGCCCTCTCCAAGGATCTGGAGGGCGACGGAGAGGACGGACTGGCGCGGTTTTTCTTCTTCTCTTTCTTCTTGGCGGCCTTCTCCTCCTTGCGGGCCGCCTGTTTGCGACTGCGGTAAAGCTCCTCCATCACATGCTCGTCCTCCTCCACGTCCTCTTCCCGCGGCGCGGAATCTTTGGCGGAGGCGTAGGAGTCGTCGTCCCACTTCCCGAAGCGCTCCTCGAACAGATCCCGCGCAGAGACGCCGGCTTTAGCCTTGTATTTGGTCTCCTCCTCCGTCTTCCTCTCCTTCAGGCCCTTCAGGTACGCCTCTTCCTCCTCATCCAGGAAAGGGAGCCCCTTATCAGCCTTCGTCTCAGTATAGACAGGCTCCACGTCGAAGACGCCCCGCGCTTTTCTGCCGCCCTTCTCCTTCTCAGCCTCGCCGGCGCCCGCGTCTTCGTCCGGACCGTTGTCCCAGTCTGAAGACGGCTTTTTCTTCTCTGCCAAAAACCTGAAGGGAACGATGAGAAGTGATTCCCTCAATACTAAACACGTAATTATGTTTAATTTATGCTTTTTATCGTATTCCAGTTATGACAGCCCTGGTCAAACGGCGCGTTGATTTTCAAACTGAAAATAAGGTCCACAGAGAACAACTTAATGCACAATTACTGTTTATTTGCTGAAATTAAGAGTAAATAAACTGTAAATAACTAATTAAAGGACACGTGCAAAGGTATCTGCAGAAAAACACATCCTTAAGTTCGTTCCCCGTAAAAGCTTCGACTCATTTTCACTTCGAAAAGCAACAAAAAGCGCAATTCAACCAGGACTGTTCATACTTTCACAAACAAATCGAAGCTACTCTAATCAATGTGCTGCAATAATGAAAGCTGAGTACAAGCAAAACAATGAGCACTCATAAAAATTGCACCACAGCAGAAATGACTGACCAGGACTCGTTTTGGGAAGTATACTTACATCACCAAACTTTATGTCCTAAATTATGGGATTGCAAACAACCTCATAGCACAGGGCAACAGCCAGCAAGATTTGGCATTTATTTGCGTTTGAATTGAGTTGCGTTCCATTTTACCCTCTATTCTCTTCCGAGGATCTTTGTTTGCTGTGCACAGACTAAACACATTTGAAACAAAAGATTACAAATCAAGCACTCTGTGAGGGAAACAGAAAAGAGAGTGATGTTGGTAAAAAAAAAAAAAAAAAAAAAAGAAAGAAAGTAAAAGAACACATTTGTAATGAAACACAAACCGATCCCCTATTTTTTGAAGGCGGAGGATATTTGCGCCGATTTGTCTCCCGTCTTCATATCTTCCTTCGAGAAGAAACCAAAGCCGGACGGAGGTGACGGCTTTGGGGGGCTCTTGCTCTCAATGCTTCTCCAAAGAGAGGCACCGTTGCCGGAAGCTCCAGAACTGGACGCTTTGGCCTCGGGCGGAGCCCCTGCAGACGCCTGCCCCTGGTCGGACTGTTTGGGGCTGCTGGCGTAGTCGCTCAGGCTCTCCCATTTGCTCGGAGGCTCCTCAGAGATGGCGGTGGTGGGCTTCTCTTCCTCTTTAGGGGCCACTTTCCCCTCTCTGGGCGAGACCTTACTCTTGGACTCCTTGGAGCGGCGTTTCCCGGCGCTCTTTCGCCGCGGAGACGAGGAGCGCGAGGAGGAGCTGGAGCGGCGGGAGCGGGACGACGACTTGTCAGAGAATCGCGAGCGGCTGCGGCTCCCGGACCGCTTGCGAGGAGAGCGCGAGCGAGAGCGCCCCCTCTTGGGGCTGTGCGAGTGGTGGTCGTAGGGCTGCTGCTGGTCGCGGTGGCCACCGTGCCAGTTGTTGGAGCGGTAACCATAGTTATTGCCTCCTCTGTGGTATCCGCGGGGAAAGTAACCGCGGCCTCTGCCACGGTTGTAATAGAAGGGCCTCCGGTAGCCGCGGAACCCGCGAGAGTATCCGCGGTTCCCCTGAAAATCTCTCGTGGGGTAGTTCCTCTCCCGGCTGTGTGAGCGGGAGCGAGATCTAGAGCTAGAGAAACAAAAAAAGACAAGAACAGAAGACAACTGGGTTTAAATCGACAATCTATGAAGAGAACAAGATTGCACTTCCGCAAGAAAACTGTGAAGTGTGATTTCGTTGGGCGACACCCAAACAAAAATAATCTGCTGGGTATGGAACCTGCACCTCTACTGGCTTTCATCAGTCAGTCAATCTGAACATGCGAAACACTCCGGATATTAAAGAGCACTGCAGCGCCGTCATTCTGCCAAAATGGGTTTTGTGAAAAACGGGCTTGGATGAAAATCCTCACCAAATTCAATCACTAAAAAGAATTAAAAAAATAAAGAACAACTGCTTCCACAATCTCAGCAGAATGCCCATGAAATGTAAGCAGCATTCCAGCCTGAATTAATATTATTTAATAAACTGTATTTATTCAGCAATAGAAAGCGATGCTGCTTCTCTTTATTAAAACTTATAACACTGAACGTAATACCACATCACCACCACTTGGGGGTGCTGTATAACTATTCTCCTTTTCCTCCGTGTAAAGAAACGCATGTCGGTTCTATTTAACCCAAAAAGCTCAAGACGTAAAGCCGTTTAAGCCGTCCGGGCAGCCTGACTTGACTCTTGAGCAGACATCTGTCGAACACTGTCCTGTACGCTGCAACAATGTAAACATTTACTAAAGTGATGAAACATGCATCAGTCGAAACTTTTACGTTTTGTCTTTTTCCTCATTCATCACATTTAATGTTTTTAAAGGACATCACAAATGCAAAAACCAGAACATACATACATACACGGCAGAACAGCAGCATCAGGACAGAATACATACCCTTGGCGTTTTTTCATTGGAAAACATTCAGAAAGAATAGAATCAACAATCAACTCCTCTACAGTGGAACAGAATATCCTTCAGTCAAACTTTATGTTGATTGGGAAAAAGAAAGGCGGTCATGCGGGACGGAGGAGAAACATTTCTGCTCTCTTCACCACGAGAAGGACAGAAAGAGAAAGTAGAGAGAGAGAGAGAGAGAGAGAGAGAGAGCGGAGAGGGAGGAGGAGGAGGAAGAGGAGGGGCCATTCTCTGGTTTTCTATTTGAGTTATCAATGACATAACGAGTGACTTCTGTTTGATGGCGGTCGGAAAGCTGCACACCGCAGAACTACCTACACCCTGAAGTCTGCCTGCACCATTTCTACCTGAAAGTCGCTCACAAGCTCATTAAGATTTAGCTAAAAAGCAGAAAGTGATTTTTGTAAAGGCACAATAAAGCAACAAGAGATTCACAGAGAAATTCTGCAGAAACACATCCCTGATCCCTCATTTCCATTGGACCACATGTTTTGAAAACTGGCCTTGGCTCAGTTAAAATGACTTCCTCTGCTCTGCAGGAGGAAACGTGGGGGTATGAGGCTGGGTGCAAAAAGTATGAAACCCTTACCATCAGCCAGCTGTGCTGACAGTAACAGCATTTTTTAAATAGTTTCTAACAATGAATATGAAATGAATGAGTCATTTCTGAAGAAAGGCACAGAAACCTGAACCACTCAGAGCAGAGAGACTCGGCTCACTGCTTTAGGCTCCTGATTTCTAAACTCTCTCTCGTTTTACCATTCATGTTTGATTTAACGTATTATATTTCACGGTAATTACTGAAACTGTTGGGTTTTCAATATATTTGGTGGGTTTTTATACACATATTGCTTGAGTTTTGAACAAAGTCAGTCTGTTCTGTTGAAAATATCTCAGCAGAGACGACAGAATAAGGCGGCCAGGGCCTTCAAGGTCACCCAAACAATTAAAAAGAGTTCATGAACAGATTCCCACAGAAACTTCAGAATCTGGTGGAAAGTCTTCAGAGAAGAGTGGAAGCTGTTAGAGCTGCAAAGGGACATCAACTCCAGATTAAGGGGGACATCAACTCCATATGTGGTATCTTAAGTAGAATGAATGGTGTCAGATCAGGGGAAACACTAAACCCCAGTATTAGGTACAAACCAAAGGCTGATCGTAGACTGAACAATTCCACCGGAAGGTTCTGGTTACCTGTAGCGATGCTTTCTGGACCTGGAGCGCGAGCGGCTACTGGAGCGGGACCGCGAGTAGGACCGCGACCGGGACCGGGACCTGGACCTGGACCGAGAGTCCCTGGCAGGAGAATTCGGTGGCTTAGACATCTTTAAACCGTGCTTTCCTCAAACCTGATAGGAGAGAAACACAAAAAAGAAACCTCTGAAGATTACCGCGGATAGTGAATTAGTGAAAGTGATCATTCGGTCATACGTGAACACACCACTGCACACAGTGTGAGCAGCACGAAACACTTCCTCTGCATTTGACCCATTCACCAAGTGAAGCAGGGGGCAGCAGGAACACGGCGCCGGGGAGCAGTGTGTGGGACGGTACCTTGCTCAGGGTACCTCAGGGGTGCCTGGATCGAACCTGGACTTTCTGATCGCAGGGCGAATGCCCTAACCACTAGGCCACCAACTGCCGTATAAACGTCAACATTCCAAAACCCGTTCTTCGGTGGAAGCAGTCGCCAGTGAAGTTCTCAGAAACTTCAGCGAAGAGCTAAAAATTGCTGCGTTTTCTCTCTTCTACCCCCATTACTTCCTGTTAGTGGGGGATACAACTCCGGTAATCATAGATGTGTTTGTACTTTATCTGTTTACTTGTGCTGAAGTAAATTAGAAAACTAATTAGAAGTCTAAAATTAAATTAGGTCCAGATCTGTGAAGTCGACTGTAATGCTACATTCAAGCTGTGCCACTCAGTTGCGGTTATTCTTGTTTTTTGCTCAGATGTTATTAGGATTGACGCTGTTTATATTTGTTTATACTCATTTATTCAAGTATTTATTTATTTACCTGTGCCGGTTATACACAACCACAGAAGCAAACTTAATTGGTTGAATCTTCCGACTCACTGGAAAGAAGAATCAATACATTTTAAAGTAACAGATCCCATGCTATGCCCAATAATAAAATGTGTACAGATGCATGCATAAATCAAACAATTACAAAATGAACACACTTTACATAAACAGAAAAACCTCCAATTTATTTAAAACCACCTTTAATTTTGCCTTCATACCATATTTTAAATTGTTGTCTTTGCGTAGCCATGCATTTTCCTAAGATTTATTTGTGTGTGTTTATATGTTTATATATATATATATATGGGCTGCACAATATATGGCAAATTTAGCGTAATTGCGATATCTACATGCGCAATATCCATATCGCCAAAGACTGACTGTAAATGGTGTTTTTCCAGAACTCTTCACCCAGAGCCACAGAGAAGAGGGCAGAAACATCACTGGGGCAGTTTCTTCATCTTCTGTGCTGCTGTTATAGATTCTTCCTTTTGCTATAAGAACTTACTATCATTTAAATTATGTTTACATTAAGATTTAATTCAGATTTTTTAAACAGTGTTCAATGGTTTAAATGTTATATGGGAGGCATTAAATGCTCTGTTTAAGTAAATTCTTATATACATATATATATATACACACGGGTTTCATAATACATGAGGATTTAAATGAATCCTTGTCCCGGTGTTCGTTCTAATTTCAGTCCAGACACCCATTTCTAATTTGCATGATCATATTCAGATCAGTAAAACCAGCTCAGAGATGAACTACGCAGACAGACGGAGCAAACTGAACCAGCAGGTCCACCAGCAAACACACGTCAGTTCAGTTAAACACTTCAATATCTGGGGGACAGAAAACCCGTCTGTCTCTCTGGTGACAAACGGCAGAGATATAATCACACACTCACTCATTTCCTGAACAAAATTCAACAACGTTTTAGAAATACATGTGAAAATACATGATACTTACATTTAACATACTTTTATTTTCCTATCTTTCAGCTCCTATATCTACTGCATCAATTACTTACTTTAGATTAACAGGATGTTACGTTTATGCGGCAAACAGCAAGAAATAATGTGTCTGTATGAGAGAGAACGACAGATATCTGGATCAGCCCACTGTTCCCAGATCAGTTCTTCCCTATTAATAACCCCATCCTCTCTTCTCTACACTTAAAGCAGAATCTGCTCTTTCAAACCCATCTGAGGCAGCGGGTAGACGACCCTGCAGACCCTGGACACCTCCAGCAAACAAAATGCAATAGAGACGCAGAAAACAAACCGCTCGGCAACACCGGCGCCGGGGTTTACCGGCAGCACTGAGGATTCAAAAACGCTCTCTGTATCAAACGCCAGCCCTTAAAGAAAACATACTAACTGCAACAAACTAAACAAAAGAGCATAATTATGCCTATTTAATCTGATTTAGTGCATTGCATTTTTTTAGTTAACAGTCAACTGCCAAGCATGAAGAAAGTAGACAAAAGTGAATGAACAAATTCAATTCAATTAAAAAACCTAAAAATTATCTGCTTGCCAACAAGAACTCCCCAATTTAATGACATAATGAGGATATAATCTGTTAAATATACCGTCAGTACTTTAAAAAAACAATCATAAAAAAGAGCATAATTATGTCTATTTAATCTGATCCATCCATCACAGCGTGTAAGACTTGGATCAAAAATCGTGTTCATCGCTTGTTGGTATTTTAGTTTGCACCATTTTGACGTTATTGAGGATATAATGCTGATTTGTCTATCAAATATAAGGTCAGTACAGTACGGTAACTGAATTAGTGGTTAAAAAAAGTATAATTAAACCTAATTTAGTGCATCAGTGTGGAAGTAGTCAATCAAATCAAAATCGTATTTCTTAGTAAAATGTCATGTATGAATAAAACAGCAAATAACACTAAATTAAAAACTAAAACTGCCAGCAGAGATACCATATAACATAGAACATATTACATGCATTTCATAAAGAAATTTATATTTTCATATAGATAACCCCTCCCCCTTTACAAACAACACAAAACACTTGCAATACTGTTTAAATGACAGAGAGCTGCTGTACTTTTCTTTTAAAACACCGGTTGAGGTTCACAATCTTTAAATTGCTTGAAAATACACACAATGAACATTAATCTGAACAAAGAAAATCTTCAGATTTTTACTAAACGAAAGGCTCAACCGAATTCTGAAAAATCTAATTTATTTTTCTTTAACTGGTCCAACAGGTCGGTCGAACATTAACCCGACTGTCGATCCCGAACTGATGAAACCAAAGGAATGGCGATATTTACCCTTCCTCTGCTGTTTGCAGTGTTTTTTTCCTCTCTCTGAACGTTGACAGAGTGTCAATACGGCACAGAAGGACAGAAGACCAGAACTCTGTACGCCTCTAAAAGTGAACTCTAGTCTCAGACGGTTAATCATTATCTCATTCCATGAACGTCGCTGTAATTCTAGTGAAAGCTCTCGGATCAATCGACGTTCCGGTCGACACTGCGGCCCCTCCGTACTCTTTCATATTGACTCAGGTCTCCGTCAATGTTCAGGGAGAGAGAAAAAACACAAACAACAAAGGAATGGTAAAGATGGTCATTCCTTTGGTTTCATCTGCTCAGGATCGACAGCTGGGTGAATATTTGATGAACCTGCAGGAATTCCGGACGCTTCCGGACGCTCCTGCAGCCTCAACACAACCCAGTCGCATCAAAACACCACAGAGAATCCACACAGTCTCAGATTCAAGATGGATGCGAGTTAGGGGTGGGCGACATGGCAAACATATCAAACGTTTTACAGTTAAATCATGATCTTGATTTTATCACTAATTATATTAATTTGTAACTATAGAATGTTTGACTATTTTGCAAGTACAACAGTCCTGGTGCACTTTTCACCAGACTCACGCTGAAGATACATTTCAGTGAGAAATTCGATGACACTAACAAACTGTGAGAAACGTGAAAGTGTTCTAGGTCGTCACTAACAAGTTCTCTGGGTTCAGTTTTCATGTGGCCCAATACCTCTAGGTGCCGCTGAGGTACCCTGAGCAAGGTACCGTCCCACACACTGCTCCCCGGCGCCGTGTTCCTGCTGCCCCCTGCTTCACTTGGTGAATGGGTTAAATGCAGAGGAAGAGTTTCGTGCTGTTCACACCGTGTGCTGTGGTGTTTCACGTATGACCGAATGATCACTTTCACTTTCACTTATAAAGAACGCGGAGAAAACATTAAACACTCAAAAAATTGTATTTAAAAAACCTACGTGCGAGTGATATTGGATAGATGATTTGAATGATACTAATATTCGATGGCGTATTTATTGTACTCAGAAAAAGCAAAATCGCACTAAAACAGTGTGTAATCGATTTCTCTTCACTGTATGGCTCAATTATGAAACCCCATTATAAAAAATACTACAGTGCACCAAATCTATTTTGATTATGACACTATTTTTGACGAGTGACCCCAAATGCTTTACAGCATAAACCAGGATAATAAAACAGACTACAACTTCAGAAACTAAATGTCCTCGCTCTCCTGTTTACACTATATTTACCTCTAACTGTGGTTAAAACACGTCCCCCTGCTTCAGACTGAAGTTTCTAACCATCTGAACAACTAGACAAGTGAAACAAAGAAATTTAAGAGCACAGCTGGAAAAACCTGACACGGGCAGCTCCATCTGAAGACTGAAGAATCTCATCATTTAAAATAGCACCAGCTCTTGTTTTAGTGCCGTTTTTATCTGAACCAGTGAGTCATTACTCTGATAGCAGCTCTGCAAGAAGGTCATTCTACACTCATTCATCCTTTGAGGCATACTACAACACATCGTTTTAGAGGCTTCAGGCCTTCCCTTCATCACTACCCAACACTTTCAATACCAGAAACGCTTTCAACATGTGGAAAGATAAGAGCAACAATATTTTCTAATGGCATCTAGAACATCATCCAAGTCGTGTATTCATTCTAGAGAAAATGCACTTTAAAGGACAAGTGTAAATAAAAAGTACAGCTCAAAAAAGCAGGCATTTTGGCTGCTGCTAGAACAATAATCAGAACTATAACCGAACTATAAGAAACCGATATTAACCGTGCTAGGAAGTCATTGCACACCCATTTACTCGTGTAGATAGAACACTGCTTATTGAGTTTCTCAAAAGACAATATAAATGTTAAGTTTAATATTTCCCGTTCCGTCAAGGAGCAACTTTTATCAAGATGCTTATGTCATATTTAGGCACACTCGCACACGTATGTACATTAGATACATATATAGATTCTTTAATGCTGCGATATGGGTTCTTTAATAATATGATATGGTTTCTTAAAGATATGAGTTCTTTAATGCTGGTATGGGTTTGATATATATATATGATATATAGGTTCTTTAATGATACGATTGCATTATATTCTGTAAACTTTGTCATAAGAACCGTGCAGGTTCTCCTTACGTTCTCCAGGTTCTGCACTTACTCGGTGTTTGAAGCTGCAGAGGCGTGCTAGGCTGCTAAGCTAATCTTCTTTAAACCTTCAAAACACAGAACCCTCACACCGTTACCCCTCAAAAACACGGCGTATTGTTCTCTCTGCTGTCAAAATCGTCGTCTAGTGTTTGTTTTCCTTAAATGTTTGTCCTTTTTGTCCCGTTATTTTAAGAAATTTACTCATTAACCTATTAGCCGTTTAGCTACTTCATGCTAGCTAGCAGTTAGCTTATCACGTTCCCAGCCAAAATGAGTCTTGTCGTGAATCGAGCTCGATCTGACGACGATTAGACATGAATAACGTTATAAATTCGTGTTTTAAAGAGAAATGTTAGGTTAATTAGGTTTTAAAATACTATTTTATCTTACCTCCCCTTCTTTAACGGTCGGTTTCGAGGAGCTCCAGTCTGAGAGCTCGAGGCGGATTAAAGTCTGGGAATGATTTTCACCAAAAATGAAAATGAAAATTAAAAGCAAATTTGAACCAAATTGTACTTCGGTTATAGGCTAAAATCGTTGTTCATATCCAGTCGTGCAGAAAAAAAGTCAACGGAGAGCGTGTCTGTGCTCTGAGCATGTTTGTTGTCTGGGGAAGGAAAGAGAGAGAAAACGAGAGAGAGAGAGAGAGAGAAGGAGGGAGAGAGGAGAGTCACAGTAGAAAGCAGAAGGTCAGGTTTCCTTCCTGGTTCCTAGTCTCCTCGTTCAAGGCGCAGATAGAAAGAATAGGACAAACCCTAGCTAGTGTGCGTAGTGTGTTTATTGGGGCGCCCCCTAATGGCTCGGGCCAGAGCCTTTAGGGTACGCTCCAATACGCACACTTGGCAGACTTGCTCACTACCTAGGATGTTAAATTGTAGCAGTTTCTCGGAGCGTTCCAAAGCCAGTAGCACCCCGTTTACTCAAATCACTCTCTAAATTTCATTAGATTCGATTTCATTTCATAATGACAATTTTATGAACAGCTTTAGTCTCAAAATTTAATGCTAAATTCCTTGAACCAACTGTCATGTACGGTAATATTGTTTGTGTTGATGCATATACTAGGTTTACTGTAAAGAGTCCCACACTTTTTTTCGAAAGGGGGTTTCCATTTTTGGAGGTGTTGGGGGTGTTTGCAGTAGATTTGGTCCCCCAAATGTTAACTCCATGATATTGGTGTGCATGTGTGGACATTTGTCCATTTAAAATTTTTGCTTTTGTTTTTGTGATGTCACAAAGAACAGAGTGACAATAAAGCTCCTTTTTGTAAAATTAGTCAGCTAAGCAAGTTCTGTTTTCCCTTTAGACTGACACTATAGGTCAGAAGTTCAGACCCCCTGATTTAAAAAAAGAAATAATATGCTACTCTTTTAAAATGTAACAATAAATGTAACCGACTTGTTTTGAGGTGTAATGTAACAACATGCACTGTGCAGTTTAAGAGACGTTAAAGCTTTAGTCCAGACCCTCCCAGCACCTTCTCCAGCAGAACCAGCTGTGTGGGATGTTCTGGATCATGTGGAGATGGTGGGTCTCCAGCTCGTCCTGCAGCTCAGTGGGAGACAGATCTGGAGACTTGGGAGGACGAGATGTCCCTCTCTGAACTCTCCGCTCTTCTCTGGACTGGAGACAGGTCTGGAGACTGGGGAGGACGAGACGTCCCTCTCTGA
>JBBPDE010000128.1:507256-518787 GCA_037974605.1 Nannopetersius ansorgii
TTGAAATTGGGGGGGGGGGGGGGTTAAAACACTAATAGAAGGACAAGACAGTCATTCTCCCTGCTGCAGCAGCTTCTTCTTCTTGTTTTTATGGGAGTTTTCAATGTATTACTGCCACCGCTGGACTGGTGGCGGTAATACTGTGTGGTTCTCAGAAAAAAATCAGAGTTAGATTGAATGCTGATCCGTGTAAAATTGGGGGTTTTACTGTATATGTTATGGATATGACCCATTTTCATACACTACAATTTGTGTCAAAAAACATAAATACTTTGAAATTACTTCATTCACCAAAAACCCCAGCAGATTCCCTTTGTACCTTTTGCATGATGTGAAAAAATTAAATCTAGAAATAAATCTAAATAAATAAAGATTCTGGTGTTGTTAGTCAGCCCGGCTGATTTGAATAGCTGTTGTGTTAAAATAATCAGCTTTATTGTTGTGTTCTTAGTCCCAGTCCTGGGGGTCGCATGTGGTGTCTGCTTTTATTTTTTCTGCTTGCTAATCGTAATTACTTGCTGAATTACAACAGTAATGTTCGAGCTGGGAAAATGTTAAATGCTGCAGTACATGGGAATTGAAATCTGCTGAACTGGGCATTACACGTGTAATATTGTAAGGCATTCCTGGCCCTGCCTGAAAGGTGTCAGACTGTAATAAATTGCTTGAAATGTACCAAAAGCTTTTGATAATTTGAAATCATATATGACAAACAGATGCATGTATTCCTTATTGTATTATGGCCTCGTTTGGCTGCGTCAGTTAGAATCATGGAGATTTTGGACATGTGAAGGAGCCTGGATTTATTTGTAGTTCTCAAATTACTCTTTAGCAACCACTGCTATCCTCCATTAGTGGAATATTTCAGTCTGAAAACTATACAGAGGCGAAATCTCTTTAGAATGTTCTGTGTTTCTGCATGCATATGCCCAAAAACATCATTAGATTTTCATACAAGTACTAAAAGTGAATTAAGACAAGTCAGTTACACAAATGAGACTAAAATTTGCTTGGACATTTGTTTATAGTGATCCAGTATTTCATACCTGTGAGACTCAAAACGATGTGAACTTTTCTTTCAGAATCTGGTGACACACTGTAAATGTTTCCAGGAGCTGTGATGCCTGTGGGTTTCCAAATATCTACTTTATTTGACTATATTCTTTGGTAGAACTACTTGTGTGTCATTGTCTTGGTCTATGTTCCACAGTCTCTTAAGATTCAGTTCATGGATACTTCATGACATTTTCCTCTAGAACTTTTCAGTATAATTCAGAATTTATTTTTCCATCAATGATGGCAAGCCATCCTTCTCCTAATGCGACAAACCATGATACTACCACCACCATGTTTCACAGAAGGGATTCGGTTCAAGTGCTGGAATGCAGTGTTTTCCTTTTACTAACATAACGCTTCTCTTTTAAACCAAGATGTTCTATTTTGGCCTAATCTTTCCACAAAACATTTTTCAAATAACCATATGTGTTGAAAATGTGAATGTTAATAAACGTTATATGGACAGTAATGTTGCTTTTGAAGAGCAGTATCTTTCTCTTTGGAACTCTGCTATGTACACCATCGTTGTTCAGTGTTCTTCTAATGGTGGACTCATGACACTAATATTAGCCAAATATGAAGTAAATTCTAAGGCCTTCAGCTACCTTGGGTTCCTTTGTGACAATCTTATAGAATTTCCCCTATTTGCAGATCTGACTGATTTTTTTTGCAACAATTTCCAGCCTGATGAACACCTCTTGTTCTGAGGTCCTCAGAAATCTCCTTTGTGAAATTATTGTGTTGTTTAATGCAGTTTATGTGCATAAATATATAATAAAAGGGTCAAAAACTTTTTTTTGTAATTTGAAGCTATACATACAGTCAAGGGGTTTGTTTTCTGCCCACTTTCAAGGTCAAACACAAATAAAATAGTTGCTTGTTGTTGCAACATTGCTATTGTCATCATTATAGTCAGTGGGTTTCAAATCTGCTGAAACAGCTTTAGATCTCTGCGTCCATGCATTAAATCGTCAAAGGTGAGATCTAAATTATCTATAAAAAAACAGGTTGCTTTTAAGTTTTTTTCCATGACTTTGTTGAATATGTTACATCTCAGCTGTACAACATATGACAAAAGGCCTGTCTGACAGTTGTCCAGACACCAGGACTGTTGCATTTAGGCCATCAAAATATTTGGATTCAGTGAGAACCCTGAGCAAAGAAGCTCAGTTCCACCATTTCTCCACCTCAGTCACATCTAATCCCTGGCTGGCAGCTCACACAATCTCAAAATCCTGAGTTAGAGACTTTTGCTGTGGAGCACAGCTGTTAGATATGAGTCACCGAGTCGCTGAAAGCTTCGGCACTTCATGGTGGAGCTTGTGCTGCCCGCTGTAAAAAGAGACATGATCACAGCATGCAAAGGAGCAGGCGTCCGTAATTAGCGCGGCTCTGCCATCAGCATCTCAGTCTCCTTTTAGCGAGTGGCCACCTACGTAGCCCCCACTAATGTTTATTAGCACAGCCTTTTTCTGCTCCACTGAGAGTTGTTGTTTGCCAAAATGCATGCCTAATGCTTCAGAGGGTTCATGCACAGTTTAGCCACTGAATCTCCTGCCGCACTCCAGACGTGTGTGCATTCTGTTTGTTTGTTTGTTTGTTTTATTAATTGTTTATTTATTTATTTATTTGTTTGTTGCCATGTTGTTCCAGAGGGCTTGTTACTGATGCAACAGAGAGGAGATGATTTAGTTCTCAGTGAACAGCCTTGCTGGTGCACATTGGCTGAGTTTTAATTAAGTCAGGACAGCAACGGGTCTCTCCTCGCTCGATTCATAAAAGTGACCTTCGCCATAAATTACGGTAATGAAACATGGCTGGTGGGGGGGTGTTGGGGGGTGTTGGGTAGGCAGTGGTTGTGTTTGGTTGTGTGTGACAGAGAGAGAGAGAGAGAGATTGTTTGTGTGAGTGTGTTCTCACACTGCCGCCTCCAATTTTATACAGTACATGATTCTAATCTCTACATTCTGAACTGAAGGCCACAGTTCTGCTAAACAGGGTTAATTGATTGACATGGTGTAATGAGGTATTAGCATAACAATCAATCATACTTAAGTATGATCAATTGTGATGACCGCAAAGTTTAAGTGCCAACACAAGTGTGTGCTGGGACACCCCCTCCCCCATGACCCTCTGCAGCAGAACTCTTTTTAGAAGGTGACTCATTAATCACCGTACGAACCAAAAGAAAACGTATGGGACACAGAGGTTAGGACTCCTTAAGCACTTTGATAGTGAAAGGCAGATATATAACAAGGTAAGGCCTTTCTTTAGAAGACACAAGCATGATAACTGTTACCATGGATCATTTGGTGTGGTGTTCTGCAAGGCTCAGTTCTGGGCCCATTATTGTTTAATTTGTGTTTGCCTCCCCTCATTGGTTTTATAAATATAACGCTTGCTTTTACCAGCATGTAGATAACTCACACTGATATTTATTAGCTGTGACTGATGTCTCTAAATGTTATGGAAACTTGTTTGGCTGCATGAGTTATATCAAATTAAATTAAACAGTGACTTTATGATTTCCTGCAATTAAATTCAGACAAGAAAGAAGCCATTCTGGAAATGAGGCACAGCAGAAAAACGTATTAAGACCCCTCGCCTATGAAGATATCTCAGTATTCCAGGCCTGGTTCTTACCCTTTTAGTCTCCATTCAAAGTCAGTCTCCTCATAACCTTGGTCCCACCCCTTTGTCATCTCTGTCTAAGATGTTTAGTATGCAGCTCCTCATTATAATCAGGGTCTCGGAACTTGTCTGTGTATTTTAGAGGCGACACATCAATTTAAGCAATTAAATACTGCTCAACAAATTTATTTCATGATACTACAGTTGTAAGCAAAAGGGCACCTCTGGCCAAATTACAGGCTCTGTTGATTTTGTGAAGTGAAAACAAATTAATACAACCTGACGAGTCTACACGCAGTATGTTCCAGAGATTTTTCTTGGTCTTCCAGATCTTTATGCAGCATTTTGGAATGGATGAAATGTGATCTGATTTAACAAAATTGAACTTGTTTGTTAGAACATACCAAAGGTATGTCTGAACAAAAAAGAAGAAACATTTCCATAAAAGAAAGTATTCCGAAGCATTAAGCATGATGGTGGGTCTGCTTTACTTGGGTGGTTGAGTGGCAGCCAGGGGTACATGGCATGTCGAGGGAATACAGGAAAATATTCTGCTAAATATCGAGAAATCCTGGAAGTTAATATCTCATAGTCAGTGAAGAGAGTGAAGAGGTTGGATCTTACAACAAGACGATGGTGCAAACATAAATCACAATCAGCCAACCCTATGGCTTTGGAATGGCCTACCCTGCACTCAATCGTGAGTATTATTAAATTAAGTAAAGGAAAACTGGCTATAAAAAAAATAAAATGTTTGGCTGTGTTTTAAGCCTAGAAAGTTTAGGAAATTACTGACTGAAAGAGTGCCCACATGAATTTTCTGTTCCCCAACATGTTAATCAGATAATTATTGATGCATTAAAATTTTGTTCCCAGAATAGGAATAGTGTTCATTATTTTTAATTTAGAGAATCAGATGTGCTTCATTTGAAAAGGGGTAGCCCATTTATAATATTTTCCTTTCTCCAAGGCACTTTGCATACTTTGTCCCTATCATAATGCTGGCTATCAATACTTGGCCACGAGGCACGATTGGTCAAATTGTAGTTCTTATATAAGTCAGCCCTTGTCAGTGGCCGCTAGAGGTCACTATTAGTTTAAGTTTGTAAATAAGTCTTTTATTATGAAGAAGTTGTGTTTGTGTTGTGAGTCGCACTGTCAGCTGCCCTGTATTTCAGTTAAATGATTGTGTTACATGATTGGTTTCTGTCTTCGTCTGTTATGTGTTTCAGTTCCAAGAGTTTTGTATTGAGTTGTCGGTCAACCCTTGCGCACCCTCATGGATACCCTCAGTCTACCTGGTCCTTGTGTGGCTTCTGTTAAGTACGCATTTGTTTTAGGCCCTTGTTTCTCTTTGAGTTTCCTTCTGTTTGAGTTCGTGTTTTGTTAATAAAAACTCTACAAAGGGAATCCTGCATCTGTGCCTCAGTCACCTCCCGAGCACCCCCAGACGTGACACTGGGTTCATAGTGCAACATTGTTTGGTGCAGTTTCTCTACTTGTTCATAGTTCATAGTCTCTCTATTCATGTGTGTCCAATTTTCTCCTATGGATGCCCTAATGCCCACCATATCTGACCAATCACTTGCCGCTACTGCTGAACTTGACTTGAATACAGTTAACTCACAAATGCCTCCTGCCTCCAGGCCTACTGAGAACTTCAAGATGCCTTTCTCTTGTCTGGACTGGATCACTGCAATGCCCTCTTATCTGCCCCACTCATGAATTCTGTCACTAATTCACAGTGTGCTCAGAATGCCACTGCCAAAACCCGCACATGCACTTAATTGAGAAGTCATATCACACTGAACTGTGAATTCCTTCAGATCTGATTCCAACAGTCTTTTATTCAATTTTGAATGTCTTCATGCTCTTGGCCTTGCATCTCTTAGCACAATGATCGCTGGGCATGTGCAAATTAAATCACTGAGGTCATCAAACAGCATGTAATGCTCATCCCGCTAACCAAGCTTATTTTGGGGGGTTAAGAGATTATAATGTCCCCAAACCATGAAATTCTCGACCTGGGGGCCTGCGACATTCTTGGTACTTTTAAAATGAATATCTAAACACACTTTTTTCATACTTTTACTATTATTATTACAGGAATTTCGCCAGGGGAGGAATTGTGCCGCAGAATAACCTGGGATGACGAGATTCAAGCTGATCTGAGACCCTTCATTCTTTATGAACCCAGAGCCTCTATTTCCAGGTGACCCTATAGGTTAGGAAAGAGTGTGTTTGACATTAAGTTTTCTGCTGAAAAGTAGATCCTTGATGAAGTCTGTATCTGCTGAGAGTGATACAGTCTGATCAGACGTTCAGTCCCAGGCTGAAATATCACTGGCTCAAGCTCACAGAAGCTAAAGAACATGATCAAATGTTCAGGAGAAGCTGATGCCATCTCAGCTTGCTCCCTTTCTCTTTCTCCCCGCAAGAACTTTGATATTATGGGCTCTGAATTAAAGATTCCTCTCAAATAAATGTGTGAAATTCAGTTCCAGTGTTTTTCCTTTTTTTGATTTTCTACATGAACTGATGAGTAAAATCAGAAAAATCATGTAGTTCAGGAGGTGCGCATCTCTTAAAGCCTCAGTGAAGACCAAAGACTATTATACAGGAACTGTGATATACTTAAGTCGTACTGTTATGGTACGAAACGTTTTCTAGTGCTACGAATTTTTTTTCCAGAGTATCTCAGCCTCAGTTTATAGCAAGTTGCTGTTCAAAAACCTCATCCATGAAGTCAAACCAGCAGAAGACTTTTCTGTCAGGTTTATTATCCATGTGATGAAAACCTAACCCAGCTAACTTGCAAGTGATGTCCTGGATCACCTTCGTATTCCTCACAGAGTTAAAGATCAATTTTTAGTGTCATAGAAAGGTAGTAAAGACAGTCGCGCTTGTACTATGTCAACTTCCCAGTGAGCCTGAATCTCCATTGTTGGGTAAAAAAACAGCGACCTCTTTCCATGTTGTGATTACAACATGTCGACCAATCAGAATGCAGCTTGACTGTTTTTTACATTTTATCCAAAGCGACTTCCATTCCCTACCTACAGGGGGCAGTCTCTCGCTGGAGCAACTTAGGGTTAAGGGTCTTGCTCAGGGACCCAGTGGTGCTGAAGGTAGGATTCGAACCCCTGACTTCTTGGTCCAAAGGCAAGTATCCTACCCACTGAGCTACCTCCACCCTTCCTGTGGCCTGCTATGGCCCTGCCATCCAGCAAAGCCATGGCAGCACTGATACTTGCACCTTGTACCCGTTGTAAAGTGCCATAAGTGTAGTTCCTAACACTGCATTGATTTACAATATATGTTTATTTATGTGTCATCATGTAATTAAGCAGCTCGGCTGATAAAGTTGATTATAGTAAGTATACATGTACATGCCAATGAACCACTTCCTTAGGCACATTTACCTTGTATCTCCACACATTGTCTATTGTATCAGCTCCACTGACCGTATAGATGCACTATTACGTTTATACAAACACACTGTAGCCCTTCTACGTTTTCACATAGTTTGTTAGCCCACTTTATCGTTGATCAGGACCCACACAGGTCCATCAGTCAGGTATTATGGCTCAGCACAGCAATAACCCTGAAACAGTAGTTGGAATGCTAGAGTGTATGTGTGTTTGTGTGTGGGTTTTTTGTACTTGTGTGTGTTGTGTGTTTGTGTGTGTGTGTGTGTGTGTGTGTGTGTGTGTGTGTGTGTGTGCTGCACACACAGGCATAGAGTTATTAGGTACTGGGTCCACTTCTGTCCACTCAAGTAGACACAACTAACCTGTTGGTCCATCTTGCAGATGTAAAGATATTGATGGCATTTAATCTGATGTTTGTTATCCTCTAGTCCAGAAGCTGCTTTGATTACTGCCAGCCCTGTTGAATCTAAACAGCACTTCATCTCTGCAGCAATGTGAAGCGGGCTAAAAGGTCAACAGGCAGCAGACTACGCCATGATCAAAAGAAATATCTGAGAGAAATGAGAAAGAGAGTTCTTGAAATATATGAGTCTGGAAAGGGTTACAGTGCCATTTCTGAGGCTCTGGGACTCGGCGATAATTCATCAGGGAAGTCACAAAAGAACAAAGAAGAACATCTAAGGAAGTGCAGGCCTTGCTCACCTCAGTACATTTCATGAATCCACCACCAGAAAAGGACTAGGTGAAAATGGTATCCACGGGAGAGTGGCAAGGTGAAAAAGCCCTGAAAATAAAGGCTTGTCTCATATTTGCACATCTAGTGCAGCCAGTGTAGATGGCAGGAAGGTGTAATTCCATTTTGAAACTTCAAAAGATATCTTAACCTTCAGAGGTTTGAAGAGCTTATTGAAGAGAAAAAAATGAAACATTCAGTCCTGTCCAAAAATCCCCACCCCACCCCCCAAAAAAAAAAAAAATAGAAAAAACAGAAAATTTCCAGGCAGAAAATTACCAGCAAGTTTATGGACATTTCCATCAACACTAAATAGGTTTTATGAACGATTCTGTTAATCCCAAAACGGAAAATTCCTTCATATTAACGCAGTACACCCTGCCCTGTCTGTACAGACCGTTCTCAGAGTGTATGATTTTTCATGGTGGCATCATTGCGAACTTGGGCTCACAGGTCGGATCAGTAACTCCCACAAGATTTGCAGCAGAGTTCCACTTTTATGCAGACAAGGTGGCTAAAATATCACACTTGCGGGAACCCGATTACTTTAAAAGCACATAAAAATTATGGCCGATATACAGCAGGGGGTAAAAAAAAAAAAAATAAAAAATACGCCCCCCTCATCTCTCCCAGCTGAATTATCCAGCATCACCTTTTGGTTATTTATCTAGCGGCCGGTCAGACACAAGTCCTCCCTCCTGGGGAAAATTTATACGCGCCGCACCAGGAGAAACCAATTACGGAGGCCTACAGCCCGTTCCTTTGCACAACAAACTCTTATATTGATCAGGCGATAATTACCACAGTCGCATCATAAAGTAGCTGGAGCGGATTGGTGGCACGGGGGGTTATTGATCGTCCTCGGGACCCGTCTGAGGCTCATTGTATGGTCGAGGTGTATTGGCGGACGGTCAGCGTTGTCCCCTGCGCCTCCTCTGTGGCTCTTTGTTTCATACTGGGCTGGGCGCCTCTTTCTGTATAAAGGCTTTATGTGTGTGTTTTTTTTCCCAACTACTATCAAAGTGATGTCTTCAGTGAAAGACTTATTTCCATTCCTTGAGACTGTCTTTTATTTCCCCTTTTGCCTGTATTTTGCCACAGAAGACCATTCTCGACGGTGAACTATGTTTCTAAAGTACTTCCACAGCAAAATCAACATTTAATTGTTTATGGTAGGAAGCAAAATCTCTGTAATATAATGAAAAACAGACACCATTGGTTTTATTGTGCTTTTTTTGCACTAGATCACTAGTTAATGCACTTATGCGAACTATAATTGTGAAAGATTCAGTCAAATCACACATGCCTATAGCACTCTAAACTGCATTTCAATTAATAATGTGTTTAAATGATCCTGGTAATATGCAACCATGTTTTGTTGATTTGTTTTTAATAGCAATGGAGGTACCTTATGTACCACTAGGGTAGGATTTTGCTGTGATTTTAATGCATCATTTCTGTTTACTTATGTCAAATATGACAAAAAATAACATAAAATGCAATTTTATGAGCTGTAACCTATGCACCAGGCTGCATGTTCTCCCCAACAATTAAATTAAAGAAACTATTAACTAAATGTGTTCCCAGTAGAGGATGGTTTATGGTTAGTAAAAAACAGGTAATTTGGTTTACCCAAGAGTTTACACTAGATTGCATATCTTAAATGCCTAGCACTTGCATAGCAACTGTGCTGCGCTGATGCTGTGAGAAGGCTTCTCAAATGCTAACAACGTGATTGTGAGTTTTATTTTCTGTACTGTCAGGTTAATAACCCGCTACAAACCTGAAAAGAAAGTATGGAGGGAGTGCAGATCAGCCTCAGATCCTTCAGTTATAGCATTGGTTTACACTGGCATGTCACTGCAACGGATCTCATCTCTATTTCTGTCAGAAAAGGATGTGGGGTCCAGCGCTTTGGGAGTCTGACTGAAACCTATGTAAATACATCTGGCCATTGTGATGCATCTGCCATCTTCCAGGGGCTGGGGACTCTTTCAGGGCTAGCGGAGTGTCATGGTCTGGGACCTTTCCCCCTCAGCGGGGATTCTTTGATTTTTTTTTTTTTATTATGTGCCTTGCCATAGTGGCTTAGCTTTGAAAAATGCCATGATTTTAATTATTATTATTAACAATTACTCAGAACCATCAATGTGAGTAAAATAAAACACCACACGGTTTAAAACAAAACTGCACAGTAGCTTGCATCAGTATGACAGACTGCAGTTCACAACAGGAAGCATAGGGGGTGGTACGCTTTTGTTGTTGTTTGCAACAAGAAAAATAACCCACAAGCTGAATAGATGAAACTTGAGAGGGGTCTATCTGCAGTTGCAGAGCACATCACACACACCCAGGAGGTTGTGGGTGTAAATCCCAACACTGCTAGTGACATCACTGAGATAACCGTCTCCACACCCTGCTCCCCAGGCGCTGTGTTGCTGGCTGCCCACTGCTTCACTTGGTGAATGGGTTAAATACAAAGAAATAATTTCACACTGTGTTATTCTGTAACGTCCCCAGCCTGCAGCCACTAGAGGTCGCCTTTGGACTAGATGTATGGGTGTGGTCCTGTCCCTAGTCGGTGTAAGGAATAAGGATTCTCAGCTAGCCAGGGATCAATGAATAATTATGTTTGCCTTTGGTTTGTGCCCATTGGTATAAAGCTATTTCTGTTTTGTAATTGTGTTGGTCCAGATTATGTCCTTGTTATTGAGCTTTGGCCCTCGTGCCTCCTTTGTTTTATTTGAAATAAAGTCACCTCAGAATGGAGATCTGAGATAACCGTCTCCACACCCTGCTCCCCAGGCGCTGTGTTGCTGGCTGCCCACTGCTTCACTTGGTGAATGGGTTAAATACAAAGAAATAATTTCACACTGTGTTATTCTGTAACGTCCCCAGCCTGCAGCCACTAGAGGTCGCCTTTGGACTAGATGTATGGGTGTGGTCCTGTCCCTAGTCGGTGTAAGGAATAAGGATTCTCAGCTAGCCAGGGATCAATGAATAATTATGTTTGCCTTTGGTTTGTGCCCATTGGTATAAAGCTATTTCTGTTTTGTAATTGTGTTGGTCCAGATTATGTCCTTGTTATTGAGCTTTGGCCCTCGTGCCTCCTTTGTTTTATTTGAAATAAAGTCACCTCAGAATGGAGATCTGCGACTGCGCCTCCTTTCTGGACGGGCATGGCTCGGTTGTGACAGCTGTGTTGTGGTCACTTTACTTTAGTTTAAAAAAAAACAAAAAGTAAACCCTGTCCTGAACTTTGACCATTTTTTTATGATCACCAGAAAGATGTCTGATTCAACAACTGATGTAATTGATCATTGTAATTCTTCATAACAAAAGAAAAAGAAAAGCTGCCCTTTATAAGGAAAGAACTGAGGTTTTGAGTTTTGATATGACAGTAAAAATATAGTCATAATATCCTTAACCTAGTTGACTCTCTCTCTCTCTCTCTCTCTCTCTCTCTCTGACCTTCTCTGCCTGCTGTAACCCGGGGCTTGGCCTGGTCTGTACCAGCTGTATGCGATGGTTCATTACCCAGCTGACTCCAGGCCTGCAAGACTTTGACCCTGAATGCTGCCCCCTCACAGAACACATACCCACCACACACACACACACACACACACACACACACACACACACACACACACACACACACACACACAAACACCCCCCACACA
>JBBPDE010000128.1:669040-681487 GCA_037974605.1 Nannopetersius ansorgii
TTCAACCAATCAGAGACGACTTCCACATTCCTGAAGTGTTTCCAGTTAAGTGTAGCATCTGCAGCAGACGTTTAGCCGACGCTCCGTGGGCGTGACGTCTGAGGCTGAGACTAAACAAAGCTTAACTTTTTTTTGCTGAGTCACCTGACATTCAGTGAAAGCACACTGGCAAATTAAACTGTGGAACTGTGCTTTGATTATACGCCTTCATCTTTATGGAGCATTTATCGCTCCCCCCATATTCATTCATAAATACTGGCACTGGAACCATAGCAAGCACCACTCGTGTTCTCGTACAGCAAGCATCATCACCCTGTTGAAGGAGCCCGAGTCAAACGAGTGACACCAGCACGGAGGTGAGCAAATATAATATTTCACAAAACAGCAACAGTTTGTCGGGCGAGAACGTGGAACGGCGAGAAAACTCACGGGTAGAACTGGTAAAACTCCACTGAGAGGTTAATACCGCCGATTACACAACAAACACTTCTGGAAACAGTGCAACAATAGAGATTTCCTATTATTGAACAAATGTCTGCGCGAATGCATCATGTCAACAAACTGGGCCAGGAACGGAGTGTGATTTGAATAAGCCGTGTGTGCGGTGTGTGCTGGAGGCGTTTTGCGGGGGATGGTGAGGTGGGCCCAGGCTGTCCCCGGGCTGAAGGAGCCGCTCTCCGGCTGTTGAGGCGCTGAGCCTCGGCACGGCCATTAGTGCCAGAGACATCCCCGGCGGCGGCCGGACGGAGCGCCTGTCAAACACCGGGAGACGGGCCGGGCTCCACTTACAGAGGTTAAAGACTCTGTCCATCTCCGGCAGCCCGAGCCACACCACTTGTCTGTTCGGATTGAGGAGCTGCTGGAAATGGCCACCGGAGCCGGCGCTCTGATGGGGCTGTTAATCCGGCTGATAGACCGCTGCTCATTGCCTGTCCACCCGCGGGACGGAGGTGGACAAGGTTCGCTCACGGAGACGAGGAGACCCTGAGAAAACCCAAAGGCAAACTACAGAACGGCAACTTTCTTTCGTGTGATAGAAACGTCAGCCCATTAGAACTGCACTTTACAGGGAACGGCTTTAGTTCTCCACACACAAACACACGAATCAATACACTCATTCTGAGACTTTCCAACCATTAAGGGGAATCAGCACTGACCATTCGTTTGAGAGAGGCTGAAGCTCTGCTTCCTTTCTGAAGATATGAAGCTAAAGTGCACTTGAGTCTGGATACGGAACTGGTCCATGATTTCCGTGATCTAAAACAGCTGCACTTCACCGTAGGGCTGAATATTACATCATCTCTTAATCGCTAATGCAATACTGATACAGCAACATGCAAACGAGCCTCTAACCAATCACAAGGTGACGGATCGCAGCTCCAGGTGAGTTAAGGGCCGTTCTGATGAATTGAGGTCTTCATGTTACGCAACAAAAGTCTTATTTTAATCTTTAAACATTAAAAAGTGCTGGAGATTCTGTGCACGAATAGGCAGAGCCGAACTGATGTAGCCAGAATAAGGAGATGTGTATAAACATGGTGGTTGTGACATCACAAAACGGATTTGAAGCTTTTCCATATAAATATACCATTTGAAACAGTATTTACAGACTTTAAACCTTAATTCCACAAAAGAAATGGTCCCTTTAATATCTTGATATTAACAAAATTGCAATCCTGTAATACAGTGAAAAAGCACCCACATAGTGAAAAAATGGCCAAATATGCCCCCAAAACACTTTAATTTCTATTTAAACTCAGCCTAATACGTTACCCCTACAAAAACGGAAAGGTAAACGTACTGTACAGTTTACACTGATAGAATGACAGAATGTAAATACTGATGTTACCCCTGTACAGACTGTACTGTAATTCAGTGGCCCCCAACCCCCGGTCATATCAAATGACCCACAGACCGGTACCAGTCTGCACAGGAAGAAAAAAAATAATAATAATAAAAAAAAACACATGAAAATTCTGGATTTATGAATATTGTATTTTAAAGATTCCCCATTATAATATTTTAAAAATATCCCCATTTTTATGTGCATCATTTATCCGTATAAATACGTATACTTATCTGCCGCTCCTTAAAGGCCGGGCCGTGAACATAGTTTCTGATATTAAACCGGTCCGTGACCCAATAAAGGTTGGGGACCGCTGGTGTAATTCATGCACGGGCATTTTCTTTGGTATGTGCTGTCGTTTTCTTTGGTATAAGCATGGAAATACAGTAATAAATTAATTTCAGTTACAGCAATAATTCAAGGCTTTAAGAACAAAACTAAAAACACGAGAAACACTCGCTGCACTGAGGAAATTCTGGAGCGTCAAAGGGCAGCAGCCAATCAGCAGCAAGTTAAAGTGGGGGGTCACTGTACTCGGGGACTATGCTGAGAGCGCGGCGGGCGGTAAATGCACGAGTCTTTGTTTTCAACTGTTTTCACGAGTTTTCCGTGGCTCAGAGGTTACTGTTAAATTAGCTAACTGTACTCAGCCTGTTGCTTAGTAACAAGGGTATCACTAATACACTTAGGTTAATGCCATCAGAAGAAAAACATCCGACATAAATAACACCCAAAGACACACAAATAAACATAAAGGCAATCATGAGGCACACAGTGCAGCTTTCTCCCTCACATCTGTAAACATAGGAAAGAGGAGCTATTCTGTATTGTATATTATATATACGCAGATACACTACGGTATATAAACTCACCTCAGCATCCTTTAGAGTAAATTGCCTTTATGTGGGGGTTGGAACAGTGCCTTATATTGTAAGTATTGTATTGTGTTGTGTCTTCAACTGTAGTATATTATAAGTCTTACTGAGTACAAAGGACTGAAGCACGTGCCTCGATATGTAAATTAGGCAGAAAATATATTGGAATTTGTTCAATTAAATACACTTAGGTGGCTCTCATTATAAGGGGGTATATACAAGTAAGTAGAGTCTCTGCAGTGGCCTTACGTTATCAATAGTGTGTTTCCAGGCTCATTCAGAAACAATCAAAGCGCTTCCAACAATAAAGGCAGCAGTGACCGAACACAGTAGGAGATTAAAGCCCAAAAAATTCTTCAGGCAAGAATTTTCCTGTCGTGGCGATTGGGGCACAATCACTCTGTTGATGGGAGGCAGGTGGGAGAACCGACGTCTGACCCCGGTAGAATAAATAAGTAAGTAAATAAATAAATAAATAAAAAGCAAACAGGCAGTAAGCACATAGCCTACAGAGGTATTTACTTTTGGGTTATTAACTGCCTTGTTTACCTTTCAAGCCGCCTCTTTTCTACATCTGATGGTTTCATACAGTCGCTGGGCTTGTGGGGTCCCAGACTCCGCAGCCTGTTCAAAACCAGGGTTAATCATCCCATTACTGCAAATGAGTGATGCTTTTATAAGCAAATGGAAAGGGAGGAAAAAAAAGCCACGAAGACCTGCCTCGAATGAACCCCGGTCAGTAAATTCCAGGGTTCAATCGAGGCAGGACTTCGTAAATCACGAGATGGTTGTTCTGCGTGTTTTCGTTATTAGTGTGTGTTCCGTTATTTAGCACAACAGTAGCACAGACAGGGCCTCGCTTCAGAAGACATCCGTCACTGTCAGTAAATTCAAGGTGTAACTTCATCGAAAAGTCTTGATACTGGGCTTTATCTACACACACGCCTCTGCTGACCTGACAGTGATTCATCTTTTCTGAAGCATTCCAGTATTGCTGTCCGGGACCCCGGGACCCCGCGGTGAAGCCTACAGGACTGAGTTTGCGCTTCTGTCAGACACACGCCCAGCGTGAGGGATGAGGGGAGATTAGTGCAGACTGCCCCGACTCTTAACAGCAGGAATAAACTTTCCTTCTCCGTTATTCTAGTCGGAGGGACCGCTTTCTTCTTGTTCGTCACAGTGGGGAGACTGTAGGCTGATCCATTTTGAACTGCGGCTTCAGGAGCTTCGTCATTACGCACTTTGACGTTGCAGTTTGATCTTGCATCCAACAGTTTATACTGGGCTGCTGTAATAAAGTGAAGTGGATTATACTGTAAGTCTTTCACTGGGCAAAAACTCCTGAACCACTGAAACTAAAGAAAGCGACGCTGTGCCTTTATTACATAAAGAACTCGGAAAATCCATCCATCCATCCATTATCTACCCCTTATTCCTGCATTCAGGGTCGGAGGGGGGGGCTGGAGCCTATCCCAGCTGCAATGGGCGAAGGTGGGGTACACCCTGGACAGTCGCCAGCACGTCGCAGGGCCACATATAGAGACAGACAACCATTCATGCACACATTCACACCTACGGGCAGTTTAGAGTACTCAGTTCACCTGTTCCCCAAAGCACGCATGTTTCTGGCTGTGGGAGGAAACCGGAGTCCCCGGAGGAAACCCACGCGCTCACGGGGAGAACATGCAAACTCCACACAGAGAGACCCTGCGCCAAACCCCGGGACTCGAACACAGGACCTTCTCGCTGTGAGGCAACAGCGCTAACCACTGTGCCACCGTGCCGCCCAACTCGGAAAAGATCAAACAATAGGGGGGGGTGGGGGGGGGGTGGTGGTACAGTGTCTGCAGTGGTCCTTAGTGTATATGTAAATGACTTATGTGTAAATAAGTTACATATGAGTGTGTTTGGAAATCTTAACCCATGCAGAAGCTCTATTTTATACAGCGATCCATTCAACTATGACCAAACTGGTCATGGCTAGACTGCAGCGAGGGGATCGACATCAAATTTGACATCAACTGTAAAAAAAAGTAAAAAAAAGGTCAGATTTTCATATTTCACTCATCCTGGAAGCGGCTATACTGTAATTCCAATGCTTCCTACATAGAGAATAATAGAATGTGGTGTCATTATTGCAGAAAAGTCAGAACAGGAGCGAATAATGTAGCTCATATTAAAGCTTTCAGCATTTTATCTGCAGGATAAAGACAATTTGTGGATTAACTCGACTGGCGGCCTGAAAGAGACGTTAAACTCGATTGTGTGGATTTTAGAAAGTCTTAGTGTATGGAGTCGGAATAGGTGAGTTGGAGCCTCGCTTTTGGCATCTTGGAAAACGCAGTAAAGCCTTAAAAACTCTCCCCTTAATAAAAAGGCGATCTCTGCAACAATAAGTCTAGAATTTGTGAAGTAAAGTCAATATCCTGACGATGAAGTCCAGCGGAGATTAAGAGTCCTGTGGCGGCGCAGAAACCCTGTCAGTTACAGCTGGAGTCCCCCTGAGGCAGGCAGGTAGTGTTGGACTGCCTCAGGGCCTCGCCTTAACCGTTTAATCAATCCGGATAACAGGGGAGCAGGTTAGGGAAGAAATCAGATACGGCGTAACGGCTCCCTTTCCCATGTGTGCTCTAGTTAATACAAAAAAAAAAGGTGCTAATTAAAGTTCCATTCTTAAAATCAATTACTTATTATAATGCAAATACAACATAATAGTTCCCCCACTTAATCTGCGGCTTATCAAATTCGAGGCTGCTGTTATTAATGAGAGCCCTGGTACCATTCGGCGCTGTAATTTAGCCAGGAGCGAACCAGCATCGACGCGGGCTCCCACACAGACACTGGGGCTTTCAGACGAAGCGACAGAGTGGGCTAAACAGAACAGATCGAGAGCCTCGCGGCCCTCGGAGCTGTGGGAGAGCCCGTCTGCCCGGCAGGGAGCAAGACTGGGGAGGGGAGGGATGAAGGAAGGAGGAGAACTTCCTCCTAAAATCACCTCCTCGTTGTACTTCATCATCCGAGGCGCTGCACATCTCAGCTCGGTCGATTAATAAAAAAAACATTCCCAAACACTCGCGGCCGCCGGCCAATTACTCCGACGGGTGCGGCGTTATCTTCACCATTAATTGAAAGCTCATTATTCTGGAAACGATGAACATGAAAATTTGCTTCAATTAACAGGCTTTAACCCGGCGGCTCCCGGGTGCCGCGGGCCGGTCCAGGGTCGAGCCGTTTTCCCGATCGCCGGGCTGGGAACGCCGGAGCATTAGCGGACGCCTGAGTGGGAGCAGGCTTGAGCGGACGCGGCCATCTGCTCGTCTTACGGGCGTCACGCAGGCAAAAGGCCATTAACCCTCAGACAGCTCGGGCCACATTAACACGTGGCAGAAGGAAATCCGTACAATTAGACAGTCACTCGCCTGAGACACATTCACCATTACTGGGTAATAAGGCTGCGAGCGAGGACGCCTCTCCGGTGCCATTTTAGGTAAACTTTCGCTGAAATGGTCTTCGTGCTTCAAGCAGAACCATCACTACAATCGATCTAAATGATCAGCAAACGAGCTGAAGTGGGCTTTTAAAGCAGAGGGGTCTCAGCCCTAATGCTGAAGGCTTTATTGTGCACCGCCTGACTTCTCTTTATGAAAGCGTACCGTCACACAGGTGTGTGTTCTAACGTTTGACAGCAGACAGTAGCTCCTCCCCCTCTCACCTGTCACACTAAATTCAGCCTGCATTCTAACAGCTGACTGATCAACTGTCTGTCAGAGCGCACGTGATGTACAAGCACAAAAACAAACCTTTCACATCGATATACCCACCTGACACGAGTCCGAGCAACACCACCAGATCCACACAGACCGTAGCTGTTCCGTTCTGTGTTGCTCCATGGTTCTGGAGGCACATGGTGTCGTGGCTGAAATGGTAATAGTGGGGTGGTGCTGTTCTACTGGGTAGGATACTTCTGAACCAGGAGGTCATGGGTTTGAATCCCACCTTCAACAAAACCACCACTGGGTTCCTGAGCAAGACCCTTAACCCCAAGTTGCTCCAGGGAGAGACTGCCCCCTGTAGGTTGTACAACAAGCATCCGTTCTGTCGAACGAGTCGAATGAGCTACACTGAAGATGAAAACTCACAAAACAGAAATGGGTTTTCAGATTTTAGCGTGGAACACGGTGCATGAGTCCAAAAACCCCAGTAATATAGAAAATCGGGGGGGAGGGGGTGGCTGGGGGGGTGGGAAGGAAAACATCCCCGAAGGGTTAAGCATTCCCACCTTACATGTTTTGGCATTTCTCTGCTCCAGCTCACATAACTAATCTGCTCATTAACCTAACCAGAGGCGAATGTGCATCCAATATCGCAGCACGTTTTTCTTCCGTACGGTGACGCGTTCGTTAGCGAGGCGGTGGCTGCAGGTGCTGGGAGATGAAACATTGCTGGTCAATGTTGTGTTTCTCCTGCCTGCTGGGGCACACCGACATAAATAAAAACAAATTAATCCGTAGAGGAAGGGCAAATTACATGCTGATGGAAGAAGACACAGTTTTGGCCTTTTAAATTAAATCACACGAAGATTCATGCTCAACACGACCGGGAACCATCGAGGCCAGCCTGAGGACGACATGGGTGTGCTAGAGCAGGTCACACCCCGAAATACGCGCGAGGACTGGAGAACGAAGATTAAAAATGTGGGTAAGTGAGATACTGTTGAGAAAATCCTACAAAATGAGAACTTCAGCACCACATTAGCTGTTAAGATCTGACCTTTTGAACTGTGCTTTTATAGGAGAGTATCAGGGTGCTGAGAAATGGAGCTACAATCCCAACGAGAACGAATCCCTGATCCATGTGTCGGTAAAGTTAAAAGAATACGTCATATAAAAAGGTTAAAAAACTGCAGAATTAAAAGGATGAGATGTAAACAAGGTTCTTCAGAGAGGTTTGATGTAAAATGCCATTTAAGAAACCCTGATCACAGTGATGGTGAATGGAACCAGACGTCTGAAGAGCTTAATGCCTCTTCAAAGTTATTATTGTATGCAATAGTTATGAATAGAGCCCGGACGATATTATCGGCTGATATTAGGCATTTTCCAAACTATCGGTATCGGCCTTTATAATGGCCGATAAATGAATATTTCAAAATTAAAATGTCATGAGTTGGCGTTGAATAGTTTGTCCACCAGAGGGCACTCTACACCGTCCCTGTTGGCAACACTCGTGTATAACGCGCCACACATCCTGCAACCTGCTGATCCATCCAGAGTCAGGCAGAGAGAACCAGTTATCCGCGAGTGAGATCATCGGTGAAGTGTGTTCAGTAACTAATGTTAGGGAAATCTGTTCTTGTTTTGTTGCGCGTTTCTGAAATAATAATAAAACTAATGCCTGTTTTATTGGTTGTATGGAAAATAAATTGCTGTGAATGTTGTAGATACTGGAGCCCATGATAGTATTACTGTAAAGTTGTACAGTAGGTTTTGTTGAAGCATTATCTCTCAAACTACTAAGCGACTTTACATCTCAAAAACTCAAAAAGTGACGTTCCTATTAGCAGAACCTGCTAATTTCCCACCTGTGGAACTAAAAAAGGGCTATTTTTATCTTACTGTATAATAATAACTATACTATTAGAGTTGATTACAAAAACAAACGTATACGAGCCTCTTAAACAGCAAAACTTCACTGTGATCAAGTCTCTGCTCACCCGGATCATGAGCACAGCCTTCCTGATGTCCCTCACGCCGTCGTACACCAGACGTGAGGCGTCGATGAACTCGTTCTCGTCCACAGGCAGGGAGGGGTTCGCGCTCAGAGCCTCCACCGCTGCCTCCACTTGCTCCGTGAAGCGGGGCATCACTGCATGCACACAGGGAAAGACCAGAGAAGGAAATAAATAAATAAATTAACTGACGACTCAAAAGTGCTGCACTGAAACCAAGGCTCCAACACTCCAAAGTGAAAAGGCTTCAGATCGACGTCATTTCAATTCATCCAATTCAGCACCTATAATTATGGTCCCGATTCAGAAACTTCAATTACCGGAGTAAAAAAAAATCCTGCGTCTGAATTCTCCGTAATAAATGTCACTTTTCTTCCCGCTCTCTGAACTGGCTGCGGCGAGACGGCGCTAACTCGGCCCCGTGATTCACTGAGGGCTGGTCGGCTGCTGGAGTTTAATGAGCACTTGGGGCAAACTTTTAATCAGCTACCTCTTAGAGCCAAGAATAGCAGATGAAAGTACTCCTAAGGCTGTCTGTTAAATTAATCAGTTAAGAGACAGGTGGCAACAAACACACACACACACACACACACTTGTGCTACATGTACTCTAATGGAAAACCATTCAGCACGGCTAAAGGTAGCTAAACCGTTACCAAAAGGAGATTCAACTTTTCCTTTCATCCTCATCCCACATCATGGACTCTGTACCTCCTCCCCCTTCCGCACATCACCCTATAACTCCTCCCACTATCACCCATCAGATGCTGTAACTCCTCCACCTCTCACCCACCAGACTATAACTGCTCCCCCTCTCGCCTATCAGACTATAACTCCTCCCTCTATTAATCCATCAGATGCTGTAACTCCTCCCCTTCTCACCCATCAGACTATAACTACTCCCTCTATCACCTACCAGACTATAACTCCTCCCCCTTCTGTCCATCACCCTATAACTCCTCCCACTATCACCCATCAGATGCTGTAACTCCTCCCATTCTCACCCATCAAACTATGACTCCTCCACCTCTCACCCATCAGACTATAACTACTCCCTCGATCACCCACCACACTATAACTCCTCCCCCTCTCGCCCATCAGACTATAACTCCTTACCCTCTCGCCCATCAGACTATAACTCCTCCCACTAATACCATCAGATGCTGTAACTCCTCCCCTTCTCACCCATCAGACTAACTACTCCCTCGATTACCGACCAGACTATAACTCCTCCCCCTTCTGCCCATCAGACTATAACTCCTCCCACTATTACCCATCAGAGGCTGTAACTCCCCCTCTCACCCATCAGATGTTGTAACTCCTCCCCCTCTAATGTATCAGACTACAACTCCTTCCTCTATTACCCATCGGATCCTGTAACTCCTCCCCTCACCCATCAGATGCTGTAACTCCTCCCCCTCTCACCCATCAGACAATAACTCCTCCCCCTCTCACGCATCAGACAATAACTCCTCCCCCTCTCAGCCATCAGATGATGCTACTCCCCCTCTCAGCCATCAGATGATGCTACTCCCCCCTCACTCTAACGCCTCCCCTCTCACGCATCAGACTCCAACTCTACCCCCTGTCATACAATCATCCACCCTTCTCCTTTATTTTTGTTTTTAATTGTTTTATATTGTTTTTGTCTGTGTGTTTGTGCAGTCAAAACAAACAATTTCCTCCAGGATCAATAAAGTTTTCTGTTTCTGATTCTCTGGCGATCCAGAGCAGAAGCTCCTGTCAGTCAGTCGGGTCTCCACAGGGAGAACTGTTTGGCTCTTTTTGGATTCTGCTGTTTTTAAAGCAGAGAAACGAACAAACAGACTGGCTTTTTAATTATTAACGGGACTTTGGGTGGTGATTACAAAATGCTTTTATGGCTGGACCGGGTTCCTGCTGTTTCCTCATCTATTGAATTTCGCTTACATATGATGTAGAGGGAGCAGGAAAATCGCACACACAGGGGGAAACGCACTCGCACGGGTTATTTGAGACAAATCGGCCCCTAATTATGCAAAACCAGGCGCATGATATAGCGTGATCTATAGCAGTTAGCTTAACAGATTTGGGAAACGAGGGAAACCAATTCTTTCATACCTCCCAGTTAACAAACCCTCCCACCGGAGTCATACACACCATTCCATTAACATTCCGCCTCATTCACTATTTACTACTGGACTGATTGACAGAGAGAGGGGGGGAGAGAGAGAGAGGCATAGAGCAAGAGAGAGAGTGAGACGAAGGGAAAGGAAATTTCGGCCTCTGCATCAGAAGAGGTTTGAGGCCAGCCTGCAGGCTCTGGAGGAAATGAGGTTTGAAAGTTGTTAAGGTGCCTTCAGAGTCTTCATCCTTTTGCCGCCCCTCCCTCCACCGTCCCACAGTGTAGCTCAGGACACGCTATTCCTCAAGTCACGACAGTCAGTCTGCATCACCGCAGGAGCTCTGAAAGCTCTGCAGAACCACTGAAGGCCCAGCGACTGTTCACTAATGCCCCTTTTCCACTGCACTGGTTCCTGTGCCGGTTCCCAATTTCGGAACCAGCGCCGCGCTTTCCCACAGAAAAATAATTGGTGCCGGTCCCTAAAACCAGCACCGAACCGGCGCCTAAACTCTGCTGGTCTCGTAGCGAGAACCCGTGACGTCACGAGCGGTGGGCGGAGCCTTGCACGTAATCGTAGTCTATGTGGATCTCTTTAACGGTTTGGAGTTTGGAGAATAAACAGTAAGCAGGAACTGAGTTCGGCCATGTTTGTTTCTGTTTAGTGGGCGTGGCCTGTCCCGTATTCTCATGCGGCACCGGCCGAGCACCAGAACCGGCTCCTGGCACCAGCACCAGTGTAGTGGAATAGGGTCCAAATGTAACGAGACATCACTGTTCACGTCACCTGATGATGGTTTTAATGGCGCGGCTGACTGGTGTCTCGAGGTCTTCGTGTTGCGCCTCCTTTTCTGACTCAGTGGATTTCACTCCTTCCGAACACGAGCTTCACTTCATCTCTTGCTTCGTTCAACTCCCAATTAAAAACGTGTCCTTTCTCTCAGAGCTCTGCCTCTTCACCTAACTCTCAATTCTGCTCTAGTTCTTTCCCCCCGCTATAATTTGGACTGTGTGCCACTGCCGAACTCTGTTTCTTTTTCTATCCTTTTTATTTCTATATAATATTTGCTGTTCTTTATATCAGTGTTATATTGTATAGTTTATTTCTACCGGCTGTGCTTCTACTTTCTTCTCGTTCCGTCTCTGTGCTGCTGTTTCAACGCAATTTCCCACCCATGGGACTAATTAAGGGTTCTCTTATCTGCTCAAATATATGCAAAGCAACCTTGAGTTTGAGAAAAGTGTTTTAAATAGTACTACTAATACAAATTAAATGACTAATACTAGTTATTATTAATCACGAATGAAACCTAGCCATGACTGTGGCTTTAAGCAAATTCGCAACAGTGGTCATTTATCTGAGGCACATTTATATTTATAATTCATGTTTTCAATATGAGAGAAACTGCCCCTCTGTGCTGGCAACATCTGAACATCCAGCATTAAACAAGCCCAAAGCCTCCCGAATGCAGGTGCACAGAGTCTGGAATCGAAGGTTGGCACAATAAAAGCTTCTAGACGGCCACATTATAGCCTGCAACAGCAAAACATTATCGCGCTGTGAGCCTACAAGGATGTGTGCTCTCACAAATGCTGCTTTTTGCAGCACAGGCTGTAACAGATAATGGACGGGAAACTGGACGGAGCAACACTTTCCGCCGTTTACTGGGAAATCGGCCTTCGACATCCACTACTGCTCAAAAGCTTAGACTCGCTGGCCGTACACGACGTGTCCAAGAATCCAGACTGCCTTTAACTGATTAAGGCCTCGTTCACACGGACGTCTGAACCAGGCGTTTTTCTGGCGTTCGTGACGCCGGCTGAGCGTCTATTGAGCGCCGCCCGTTTTTCTGCTCATTGAAGCAAATCAGAGCGTCCACACGGGCGTTCAGCACCGG
>JBBPDE010000128.1:800017-813419 GCA_037974605.1 Nannopetersius ansorgii
GTCGGGCTGCAGGGAGGGCTGGGGGGTGTCGGGCTGGGGTGCATTGGTCTGCAGGGAGGGCTGGGAGCGTCGGGCTGCAAGGAGGACTGGGGGGGGGGGGGTGTCAGGCTGCAGGGGGGGCAGGGGGACTTTGGGCTACTGGGAGCACTGGGGGGGTTTCGGGCTGCAGGGGGGGTGCATCAGGCTGCAAGGGGGGCTGGGGGGGGCACCAGGCTGAAAGCCAGCTCCTCACACTGACCTGGATATTCTGGTCAGAGGTGCCAAGTCACCCTGCAGCTGGTGTCCCTGTCAGTCAGGACGTGAGGAGAAGTACGTGCTGAAAAATCCGCTGATGTACCGATATAGAGTGTCGGGACTCCAGAGAAGAATCGCTTTTACATGTGCTGAGATCCAGCACTCGACAGGATGCCGATGCAGATGCCCTCAGTAATCTAATACCCAATTCTCACATCTCGGCTCTAAGGAGTGTTTACCTCTGTCATTACTGCGATTTCAAAAGAGACGTGACCTGCAGTTTATAGAAAGAACACACTGCGCGCAGTCTGTTCTGAGCGGAGTACACATGCAAGCTGCCGAGTACAAAAAGTATTAATAAAACCCATAACCCCTAGTATGTGCTCTGGCTTTCCTTTAACCTACAGCCTTTCGCCTCAGTCGTTAAAGCTGAATTCCACCAATTTTTCAAAATTTCATCATAATGAAGTGGTTTAGACATTGATTCGGTGTGAAACTTGTTTTCAAATTGGCTTTGTTCAAAACACAGTGATGTTAAATGGAACCAGACGTCTGAAGAGTTTAATGTTCCCTCATAGAATGTTATCAGATGAAACATTGCCTGACATTTGAGACTTCGTTTTACAACAGGTTTGAGATTTTGGCCTAAAACAAATGCTTTTTAAAATCCGTTCATGTTGGAGTCATACATACGGGACCCAAATAACATATTTCTGTCATTTTACCATCAAGAACATTATACATAAACACTCAGAACATGTTCACTGGTGGGTTTGGAGAGTAAATTAAATGGTTATATTTGTAGCTGTAGACATCAAGACCCCTGGTTGCATTCAGCACCACAGAGCTGCTCTACTGAACCCTTTCTTTACACACTGAATTGGTTTATATCTTAATCACTGAATCTGTCAGAAATGTAGAAACAAAATCAGCAAAATTCCTCTTTAAAGAAACATTTCCCACAAAATTGCAAATGCAGCCAGTTTTGAACAAAAGCAAGTACAACCATTTAGAACGATGCTTTAGTGGAAGTGTTGTGAAGTGCTGAGCATGAATCAAAGATACATCCTGCTTGTCATCCTGTGTGAAGTAATATAAACAGTCCTCCCAGATATACCTCCCCAAAACTGAGTTACTTCCCGTAAGAGCGTCATTTTTCTTCCCCTGTCACGTACGTTTTCCCTCCAGCAGTCCCTTCATTACGTGGGAAATAAGCCTTACTACAGTGATTACGGGTCACTGGTGCGTACTCCTTGTCCTTCTAGGTTACATTACAAATGTTTAAAACATCACACGTTTCTTCTATACAGCCCTCGATGTAAACAGTAAACAGCACATTTTTAGATAACATGGCAACCCTCAGCATTGTCCATGTGCTGTGTATATAGCTATCTGTCAGATGAAACTGTGTTACATTTAGTCAAAATATCAAATTATTTCTCATTAAGATGGACCTGCAAGACTATTATAAGATTTAATTCTGGATATTTTCATTTTTGCTATTTCAAACTCTATGTTTGAATGAAAAGCAAAGTAGTCTTTAAATTGTGGAAGACACAATCAATTAATTGAAACAAATCAAGCTTTTGATATTCTTATAACAATCTTAAAATAAGTAATATTGGATATTTAGACAAAATGTAAAATGATTTCAATTGCACAATAGAGACATACTGCCTTGTTTTAAAACCACCTCACGTTTTGCTGCATTGTTACTGTACTGTAACAGTACATATACTGTACAGTTAACATACTATTACTATAATGTACTTCCACCATAGTGTAATTGTACTGTTACCATACAATAACTGTACTGTTACTGTACTGTAACTGTACTGTTACATCATTGTTACTATAGGGTACGGTCACCATACTGTAACTTTACTGTAACCATATTATAACTGTATGGTTACCATACTATTATTGTAATGTACTGTTACTGTTACTGCACTGTAACTGTACTGTTACCATACAGTTACTGTACTTTAACTGTACTGTAACTGAACTGTTACTGCACTGTAACTGTACTGTTACCATACTGTACAGTCACCATAGTGTAATTGTACTGTTACCATACAATAACTGAACTGTTACCATACTGTAACTGTACTGTTACAGCACTGTTATGATAGTACACTGTAATGTACTATCATCATACTGTAACTTTACTGTAACCATACAGTAACTGTACTGTTACCATAAGTTATTGTAATATACTGTACTGTTACTGCACTGTAACTGTACTGTTACTGCACTGTAACTGTACTGTTACCATACAGTTACTGTACTTTAGATGGCATACTGTAAATTAATTACATTATGTAATTGGTTTACACCACTTATGTCGTCCAAAGTAAATTCTTGATTACCATAATGAACATAAAGCTCAAATCCCATTACCCTTTCAGAAAAGACTGTCTTGTACCAATAGATTCCTTCTCTGTTGGATTTGTTTCAGATTTGCAAACAATATCAGCAAAACTATTTCCTTAAACTCTCAAAGCAACACTGTACAAAAAAGCAAACACACATATCCTCCTTTAGAAGAGGCAACACACATCTAACACTGCTTTATAGGTTCTTCCACACCAGTTACGTCTTTGGTCACTAGAAGCCATGAGTCTTTGGTTAAAAAAGTCCATGTAATGCATAGTCTGTCAAAAGAACTACAGTCAGGTGCAAAGCAATCAAAACAGAGTTGTTCAGTACCAGGCCTGAACGTTCCCTGATGCACTAATGGGCCAACTCCCATTACGAAGCCCTTTCGCAGTTGACACAGTTGTAAAAAGCAGGTAAATCACGAAAAAATGTGTAGTGAGGGTCGGGACTGGATGCCATTGAATCACAGGGAAAAAATCGGCTAATTATGACAATCCCAAGCAGAGAAAACTGGCATTCATCAGATCCTGAATGTCTCCAGCATTCAGAATCTGAAAGGCCACTTTAGAATCCAAGTGAGAATCTCAATCAGTCTCTAGAGTCTCTCCTCCATTCTTTCGTCCATTCTCGTACTCATCATCTCTATGACCTCTAGACTTCTGTCCATTCTGGTTCAACCCTGTTACCCTTGAGTTTAGAAGCAACTCAAATCTGGAACACTAGCTGATCAGGAAGTGGTTCTCCTGTGTTCTTGCTGACATACTTGCTGGTCTTCCAATTCAATTTTCAAACTCAGGAATCCAAGAATGGTTCAAATACCCAGAAGAGTTCTTGATCTGCCCATGATTCTGAGGGCACAGAGGCTGAAATTGTATCCATGACACGAAGTGGAATTTAGAATTTTAAATATAATATCTGATCAGTTGTTTGTGGAGTTTGCGTTCTCCCTGTGTCTGTGTGGGTTTCCTCCGGGTTCTCCGGTTTCCTCCCACAGCCCCAAGTCGTGCTCGTCAGGCAACTGGAGATTCTAAATTGCCCCCAGGTGTGAGTGCCTGTCTTTATCTGTGTGTCTTCCATGTGATGGACTGTCAACCTGTCCAGGATGTTTCTCCGCCTTCCACCTTACGAATGCTGGGATGGGCCCCAGCCCCCTCCTTGACCCTGGTTAAGGACAAGCAGTTTGGATAATTGGTGGATGGATGGAAATGCAATTTCCAATTTTCACTGAAGCATGAGTGCAGTGGTCTTCTTATTTTAACAAAGACCACATTCACATTACAAGCCTTCCTCCTGAACCTTGGCAAGTGATCTCAAATCTAACAGATATATCTAATATTCTTCATTCTGGGATTGCTGTGAGGTTACTTCCAGATTTTCCTGTGATAAACTATCATATATTTTCTTCAAGAAATAATCCAGACAAGTTGCTTTTTGTGAAATGCTTCTTTAAAGAGACATAATTATTTCAAGAAATAATGCTTGAAAGAAGCAAAAATAGAACAATCTCAAAATGAAAAATGTTATATACATCGATGAGATTTATCAACTGGCCAAGTTATAATTTTCTTCGCAATGCAGTCCAGATTTCTTGCTTAGACCTAATCTTTCTGTACTGATGTATGTGGTCCACGCAATTCCTAATTGTGAGTGATCAACTACAATAACAAATGAAGGTACCAGCAGCCACACCTTCACTGCAGAGAAGGTTAGCTCTAAACCGCATTCAGCTCTTAGAGAAGAAGCTGAAACGAGGATAGGCACTTTAATGCGTCTGCAATGTTTACCAGCAGAGACTTCATGATAAGCTACAAACACCAGGTGATGCTCATATTAGCCCTTCTCATTAAGATTGTATAGCTACAAGTTGGATATGCATAAGGATGTATAAGGCCTACGAGCACATAGCGTCTCAGACCAGCTTTGTAAACAGCAGAGCAAAAAAAAAATCAGATTAACCTAATCAGACCTAGTAACGTGAATGTAGCACATAACAAAAACAGCCACGAAGCAAGTGACATGTTTGCTCTTCAAGTTGAAGTAATGCCTAGTATGAAAGCATGTTCTGACTTTCATTAGGACACTGGTATATATATATTCCCCATTCTCGATAGGTATCCAGGCCATTCTTCCATTCTCTGTTCTCCCCGAGAGGTCAGAAGACCGCTGCTGGTGCCAAGTATTAGTTCAATGTCTGGTTCAACTTCTGTTTCTAATTACCCTACATCCTACAGGTCTTCAGACACTCCTCCCCTCTTGACCCTAAGGCTCCCAGTCCAGCCACGAGGGCAGGTGTTGTAGGTGCGTACCCCGGGCGAACGCAACCCTGAATCCTCAGACTCCAGAGAGGCATCCGAGTCGGTGAGCGAACGGGTGTTGTAGAGGCGCAGAGGGGAGCGGACCATATGGGTGGGAGTGGGTGGAGGGCTGGTGAAGATCGGGGACTGGGTCCCCAGTGAGCGAGACTGAAAGGGGCTCGCAGGTTTGGGTTCAAAGGGCAGGATGCTGCCGCTGACCGGAGACATGGGCAAGCCGTGCCCACTTAGCGCTCCGGGAGACGGGCTGTTCTTCCTCTTGGCTGCATTGATGATGTTCTTGGCCAGGAGACGGTGGTTGGCCTTGGTGTCCAGCGGGCTGATTGGGGATTGGCACCTGGTCTCCCAAGGTGGAGATACTGGGGAGGCGGCAGTGCGGTTACTAATGGGTTTGGAGAACTGAGTGGAAGGGGCTGGGTTTTGGAAGGGCTTTGGGGAGGAACAGGAGGTGTTTTGGCGGGACCTTGGGGTTGGTGAGGAGGGTACAGAATTATGGAGGGGTCTTGGGCTTGGAGAGGTGGTGACTGAGTTATGGACGGGTCGGGGAGGTAAGGATGTGACTGAAGTGCTTCCATGGCTGCTGGGAGACCAAACGGCACTCGAAGGACCCTCAGGGCTGCTGAGGCGGCGAGACAGGCTGGGCGTCCAGGGCGTTGGAGTGCTGGAGCGGCTGGATGGAGCTGGTGACTCCTCCTTCACCTAAAGACAGACAGAAAAGATTGCTCTCAGCAACTTATATGGGTTACATTTGATTTGCATTCATTCATTAAAGGGGTTCCTTGAATGAGTGCCATAGAAGAACCCTGGCATTCCCTAAAGAACTATGTGAATGTGAGGAACCTTTTAAAGGGACCTTCAGTTGTTCTTGGCAGCAGGTAGTCAGACATTCTTGTGAATATACAAAACTGCTGCCAGCTCTTAGCATAAACTTATATGGTCCATATCTGGTAAGACTCTTTACTGGAGAGTAGATAATAAAGAATTAGTCTCACAAAGAATCTGCAGACTGGTGCGGACCAAATAGCATTTAGCTTTTACAAACAATCGTTTCTTCGAACAAAACTTTGGGTTATTCAAATAGTTTTTACACATTCAATAGTTTTATCACTTAAATGATCTAAACTTAGCGAACTAAATGAACTAAAACGACCAAATATTTATTGCAGTGGACCTCTGGGTCCAGAGTTAGGAAAAAAACGTCCACTAAAAGGTTCTCCAAGGAACCGACACTGATTCTTTTGCGGCATCACATGGAAAACGCTTCTGGCACCTTTTTTTTTTTAAAGTAATGTAGCGTTACACTGCCTAACGCATGTCAAAATTTCATAATCACACTGCTTTGCACCCCACAGTACTGACAGGGACCAGGGTTCCAGACCCAGTTCAAGCCCAGGAGGACTAAAAAAGGTCCTGAAGATTTTAGTGCACATTTTAGTGCCTCCTTTTCCTTGTTTATTATGATTTATTATGAAAGGCTGGATAGTTTGTCATCTTGCGAGTTTCGTGGCTGTGCTTTGGCCCCGCAGGACTGGAGTTTGACTCTCCTTTCCAAGCCTTTTTTTTTTAAACTGAACATCCTCACTGACCATGTGATTTAGATTAGACTGGGCTTAATCTGTAACCGGAAAACAAGTCCCAGCTCATGCGAACGGGCCAAACGCGACTCTCTGCACTCATGCCAACCAGCTACTGTGCTCGAATGTGTTTCAACGGGATCAGGAAAGCCATAAACACACACGCCAGACACACTCACCAGGCCTGTTCGGAGTCAAAACGCAAGCACAAAGGTATATCGGGATTACTGGAGCGTCCCGAGTAAATATAGCAAGCCCTATTTATTCTCCAACGTTCTCTTTTTTCCAGCATAGTGAGCTTTCGTGCCCTGTTCATGTTACGAGCATGCAGGCCAACGAAACTAACCTTTGCTGAGGTGCGCGTTTACTCTGCTGAGCCTGCTTGGGTAGGTTTTCACCTCCAGAGAGGGAGGGAGGCCAGGGGTCAGTGTGACTGAAAGTGCGGGTTCAGTCCCAGGGTGGAGGAACGAAAGGCTGAAATTCTCCAGATATTCTTCCTTTCACTGAGAATTCGTTTTAAAATCCTCTCACTTTTGTTAAATGCCTTTAATAGCCAAATACCTCGAACTCTTACTAAATGTATTGACAGTTTCAATTTAAGATCCATTATTCCAACCTTACTGCATTCCCCAAGAGGGAAACACAAAATTCCTCCAAACTGGTACATTCATAAACCTTTTACATTTAGTTCATTACTATAACTACAAGACTTGACTTCAATACCAGATTTCAATGCCAATTATTGTTATTCTCATAATGTAATATGCATAATAACACCACACTTGGTCCTGCCGTAACACACCTGAATTTACAGAACCATTAAAGAGGACTTTTTACAAAATCTGTGAGTAATTCGTTTGTTATAAGTGAAGTCAATCAGAGAGGGTTTGATGTCAAAAAGGTTAATTATAGAGAAAATAATTTCTTTACAGTGGTGGTGAATGGAACCAGGAGTCGTAGCCACTTTGTTTATGATCCAAACCCACCAGGGAACCTACATGTGTCCTAAGATTTTGTACAGAATATTAATGATGGAAAAATTAATTCTTTGAGAAATACTGTACTGTATGTACTTCCACACCAGACAAAATATAGACCAAATACACAGATATTTAGGCAACAATCTTCTCCGAACTGCCATTAAAGAATGTCGTAGGCATCAGTCTATTTATAATCCTTTAATGCACTGCCCTTCTGTGAACAAGCGTCTGGTTCCATTCACCACCGCAGTGATTTACTCTGATTCCGTATTTCTCCAGAACGATGCATTTCACACCAAACCATCCTGAATGACTTTACAGTTTAATTGTACAGAAGATGGGTTAATTCCGCTCTAATGTGAGAAGCTGAATGTTCTGGAGCCGGGAGGACACTTTTTGATAAGTGTTCAGTTTTACCGGCAGAATTGCATGGTTTCTTCATGGCTGTTTTTGCGAATGGTTGTGTGTATCGCTCCCCAGTCAAGACTCATGAACTTTATTTGTGTCAGGGATATTTCTCTTAAGGTACAAAGGTATGAAGTGAAAGGAAAACAAGAAAGTGGAGAAAATGAGAACACAGTAAAGGAGTAAAAGCAAAGAACAGAAACAGAGATCATACAAATAGACTGAAGACGAGATTGATAGACTGAAAGCACTGCGACAAGAATAAATAGGCGAAAGCAGAGAGTTTTTGCTGGGTTTTAATCAAGAAGACAGCAGGAGGAAACATCAGAAAACAGTGAGAAGTAGAGAAAAGCACAGCAGAAACGAAATACTTTGCAGGAGTCTCAGAAAAACGTTTGATCGTTTTGAAAACAAATGCAAGCCAGCCTTCCTTTTCTCATCTCTTTAAAGCACGTGTAGACGACTATTATGTGGAATTATTGCTTCCTTGCATCAAAAAAATGAGAGAGAACTGTTGCTGGAGGCTTAAAGACAGCGCAGGAGTTCCCTCACTCCTCCTTTTAGGTCTGTCTGCTCGTATTAAATTGCGAATCGTAGATCATAAACCCGAGACACCATCTGCTTAAGCGCTTTAAAAGACTGTAAAAGGCTTTACCCTGAAAAGCTGGACGCAGCGGCAGGAAAACTTACTGATTTCTCACCTCGAAGATATTTGGCCGGAAAGTTTTTAAAGCGAGAGCCTCACTAAAGTGCTATGGCTTTATTTGGTGAAATGGCTTCATTTAGATCAAAAATAAGATACAAATGTAGTGGCAGCTGCCGGCCACGACACTTGAAGAAAAGCCCTCTTGTGGCCAGCTCCTGAGCTCCTGAAGTGGCTGCCATTTCTCAGCAGAATACCCGATGTTTATTGCCTCCCCATGCAAACCCGGGAAAATAAACCACGGTCACACATATTTCACCATTAAACCAGGAGAGAAAGGAATCCCGAACCCCTAAGGAGAATAATATACTGCCTGTCTTGGTGAGAAAATAATCTTTAGCATTAATTCGCTTTTTCGTTTTCCTGGAAAAGCTCCCGTGCCTGTTTTGACAGCTATGACTGCACACACAGCTCAGTATGTCCCTTATTAAGCCCCATCACGTGTTGGTCTATAAAGTGCACTGAGTGAACAAGAGCAGCAGAAAGATTTCGGAAGGAGAGAAGTAGTCTAAAAGAAGGAAGACGGCTTCCACACCTGTGGGGCAATCCCGGCTTTCTTGGCGGAGAAGGATGGTTTAGGTGCTTGGGCGCCCGATCTAGGTGAAGCCACACGTTCGGGAGCCAAACCTGAGACAGGAGAGGCCAGACCACTGCTCACAGAGCCTGGGGACATCATGGGAGGGGAGAAACAGTGGGCCAGCCTGTAATTGGCTGCAGGACTGTATTGGGTAGTTATAGGACTTGACGGCAGAGAGGTTTGCCTGGTGTAGGAGGGTCCAGTCAACACAGGCTTGGGTGGTGGCGCGGCTTTCGGGAGGCTGCTCATGGGATCCTTGGTAGGGTTGAGGATAAACAGGGAGGAGCTGAGCTGGTAGGGTTGGTGCCGGGACAGCTCCATTTCCACTCTGCTGCAGCCGTTCTCCAGCATGGGGCTCTCTGGAACCGGAGGCGGCGCAGGTGCTTGCGTCTTTGCTGGAACTTTCGTTTTTTGCGTGGCCTGCTGGGTCCGCAGAGTCTTTGTAATCTGTGAACTGATGTTGGAGGAGTTCACGATGGCCTTTACCCGACCGGGCATGTTTGACGGATACACCCAGGAGGGAGGCAGGGACGAGGTCGGAGAAGGAGATCTCAGTCCGGCCGCTTTTTCATGAACGTACTTCTCCATCCGGGTCTGGCGCTTGGCAAAAAGCTCCGCCCCCTTTCCAGACACATCAGTCAGGGCTTGCTCAGGCTTGTGCTCTATTCTATTCCTTGTCCTGGAGCTTCTTAGTGTCGAAGCCCACTCTGGCACCAAGGCCTCTTCCACTCCGCCCTCATCTTTGGCCAGGAAGTTGGAGGCCTCCGCCCCAAGGGCCAGCAGTTCCTCCTCTTGCTGTGGAGGCTCTGCCTGGCCCCTCCCTCTCCTGATTTCATCGGCTCCCTGGACCAGAGACAAAAGCTCGGGGTTCGGAGATAATTTCGGCTTCTCCTGAAACGTGAACATGGCCTTGCGGTTGGCCCGCCGGGCGATGCCTTCATCCAGAATTCCTGTCCGAATGGGCGTCACTGACCTCCTTTCACTGAGGAACTGGGGGACAAAGGTGGGCCGGGGCACAGTGGGTTGGGCATAGTAGGTGGGAACTGGTGGGGGAGACATGGTGGAGGATGGAGGAGGATTAGAATGGAGAGATGGAGGTGGGCTCATGTAGCTGGGAAGCGGAGGGGTTGGGTACGAAGGTGCAGGAGGTGGAGGAGAGAACACTGGTCTGGATGACACTGGGAAAGGAGGATCAATATGGGGTGGAGATTGTGGGCCAGAGTATGCAGACCCAAGTGGTGCTGGATGAGCAGGGAGAGGAGGAGTGGAGTAGGAGGGTGCTGGGGGGATGTCCGGAGCTGGACTGCTGGACCCAGTCAAGGTGACTGTGGCTGGGGAGAAAAACGGCCGAGCTGTTCTGTTCACGATGGTTGGCTGCTTCAATGCTTCCTTGGCCGTTTCTCCATTGTGCTCAGTACTGTGGCAGCCATTCGGGATGTCTTTAAAAGCCTCAGTAGGGCCCATTGATTCCACTTCCTCTTGTCCAGCTTGCTCAAGAACAGCAGCATTGCCTTGACCAGAGGAAAACTCGTCCCTCGCTTCCTCTGGTATCTCCTCCTCCTTCTCATTGACAGGGAGAAAGTGCCTGTCCCCTGCACTGTCCTCTGCATCTCTCAGTTCCTGCACCACATCCTCCTCCTCCATCTCGTGTCTCCTGATGGAAGGCCGAAGGACTTGTGATTTTGGGCAACTTCTGTGATTCAACTGAGCTGAACTGAACTGGCCGTCAGTCGAGTTTTCCCCGTCCCATGTAAGTGTGCCTGAAGCAGGAGAGTCCAGTTCATTCCCAGACTTGTGGTGGCCTCCTCCTTCTCCTCCTCCTCCCACACTCACCAACGTGAAAGCATTCACCCTCTGTCTGCGACGGTTGAAAAGCTGGACCCCTTTCGAGTTGGAATTCGATGGCACCGTCAGCTGCGCCGCAATGATCTGGCTGCGGGTCCGTGCCTCCTTCAGCTCCTTCTCTGAGAGACTCGCGCTCCGGCTGAGGTCTGCAAAACAGACAGGAAAAGCAGGGAGAGTCAGGATGAATAGATAAGAATTTGGTGACTGTGTAATGACTTCACCACTTACGCACCACCTAGCCCACATGCAAGGCTGCTGCTGTGCTCTTCGGTTAACAAGGAGCATTGTGAGGTGCTGCTCGACAACGCTCGTAAATGTCCGACTCACTGCGAACCACCAAGCGCAAGCTATTCACGAGCCTGGTGAGGCATATTCCATTTTAAAACCCATATAATTGCTTCTGCCACATGTGGGTTTGATTAGCAGCATTCTCGCGCGGCCGGCTTGGGGGCGATACGTATTGTAGCTCGGCCCTGTTTTGCATTAGAGCACCTAAACGATGTCTGGTGACTCTCACTTCATCTTCATTTTCGTTACCTCCTCTTTGCTGTCAAGAGAATTTGGGATCTGCCTGAATTTTAGCCATATGGGATATTCTTATAAGTAGGGCCCAGAGCAGTTGTCCCTCTGCATTAAAGATCTCAAACTGTAATTTAATGCTAGCTCCTCTGTGCTTCAGTGAATCCCTGAAGAGTGAACAGATTCAAAACGCCCCATACATCAGCTCCAAACCCTCCTACCGACTGTCAAATGGGCTTTTTTCTAACTGCCGGTCTTCGTTCTCCGTGAATAATGGACCATCCTATTAAAAGTCTACACACCTCAGTGGATGGTGATATGCTTCACTGGCTTCTTTAACGATTCACAGTAATCCAATCACAAAAATGTAAATGACTCTGAATCTCTCCGAACACTCTGGCAAAGGTATGCCTATGTCAAACAGGCGTCTTTCTGTTGAAAATAGCGCTTTTTTTTTTTTACTGTCTGGCTGCTTAGAGCTTTCATTCCATGCTGCACAAAGTATTTCCTTTAGCATGCGGCTTCAGGCCCTCCCTTAGCATTCCTGAACTGCCGAGAAAATTCCCTGATTCAGTCTGTGGCATGCACTCTGAGATCGCTCCCAAATGAAGGATGGTTGTCTGGCCGTGTTGACATGACCCTCTTATTGGGCACGTGCCACAAAAAGAAAAGAATCTTGATTCATCTGATCATCAGTGGAAAGATTTCATCCGTCACTGTGCCAGGCTTTCCTTAAGAGTTGCAAGAGTTCCGTTATTCCTAGTTAATCCTTACATTTACTGCATGAGCTGTTCAGCTGTTGCTCATTATTCGTGCACGTTGGACACAAAGTGTATCATCTTAGTATCATCCAAATTGCCTTGTGGCCTATTCTGATTGCACTTCCATGGCCTGTGATTACAGAGAAAACTGCATGTAAAATGTCAGTATGTCCTGTTTCTCCTTGTTAGACGAGTAAGACAAGTTGCCGTAGCAGTGGACACACACATTGAGGGTTCCCACCGATAAATGTGATTTAATGCCGGTATAATTTAATGCTGACACACCACTTGTTGCAGGGACTGAACTGAAAACTACCGATAAAGAACGTCTCAGAAGGAAAACATACCGAGACGAAATGCCTTTCCAAAAAAGCCAATGCAGAATCTCCCCTCGTTGCATCACATCCTGCGAGGCATCACACTGAGAATGATGCTATTGTTAATGTTCCAGATGACTCCCTTGAAAGTGTTGACTCACTAGTTTAAGTGTCGTCAAACAGCGCAGAACAAACACTCTCTGTTTTCTCTATTGGGCTCTGATTAATTGTTCGTTTCTCGGTGGGAGTCTGAGTTTTCATCTTTTCATCTGACGCTGGGAAGCCCGGCAGCACACTTGTGAACAACTTTCTGAGTGACTTGCCCAGCCCGAAGAGGCTCGACAATTTCAATGGCTTCATGTAATAAAATTCAAGGACTGTATTTAAATCTTTCCCTGAATATTTTGAGCTGTTTTGTCAGGCTCACATCAAACAGGGCGAAATCACACACCCATCCTGCGCCAGAAAAAACGCTCTCCTCTTAACCGAGTCAGGCTGCGAAAGCTGCCTCAGAGCCAGTGGTCAGCATTTTCCATTTTCTTCCAGCACAAATATGTGTCTTCTGTTTCCCAATAATCGTATGAAATTTTGTGCCTGTAAAGAACGAGCGCCGCCGTCCTCCCCGCGTTAAAGTGTGATTTTAAAGCAGAGAAGAATAAGCTGTTGTTTTAATCAACCGCCGCTTGAACACACTAAATAAACAGAGAGAGAAAGAGAGAGAGAGAGAGAGAGAGGGAGGGAGAGACAGAGAGAGAGAGGGGAAGAGAGAGAGAGAGAGAGAGAGAGAGAGAGAGAG
>JBBPDE010000128.1:856136-866858 GCA_037974605.1 Nannopetersius ansorgii
ATAACCGGTGTAAAACAGTCTAGAACCGGTGTTTACTCTCAGAACTCAGAGTGTATCAGTAAACTCTGATTTCAGTATAAACTGTGTTAAACAGTCTAGAACCAGTGTTTACTCTCAGAGCTGGGAAGTCTCCTCAGAGTGGCTTTGGTCCACCATGTCCAGAAAGACTTCTCCGTCTCCTTGTCTTAAGGAGAAGAAATCCTATGCTGAACAAAACGTACATTTCCAGAACAAGCTTGTTCAGTGTTGATCCTGCAAACACTGCAGGCCTTTATCGGTTCTCTGAGAAACAAGGAGTGTTTGCTTTTCTCAGATTTGCTTATCTGGTACGAGATGAGAAACGGGAAATGTGAGAAACGTTTTTGTTTTTTGCTTTTTAATTCATTCAGCTGATTCGCCATGTGCCCCTCACAGCCTCCACTGGCTCCAGTGTAACTGATCTCCTGTGTGGTCCCCTCTCGCTCTAAACCTCTTTATCTGAGAGAGATTACGTGCTGGAGTCAACGTGGTGGCTGCGGCCATACGTTCCCCCGGCTATCGCAGATATGGTCACCATGGGCTTTAATCTTAATTCACGAATGCCACGTGAATTTACTCCCTCACTTCTTTTACTCCCCCATGTCTAGAGACGGCCAGCCTCAGTCCAGCATGAGCACAGTATGGTAGGGGTGAGTGACTTTGACTGAATCTACATTCATTTCTCTTTTAATGACAAAATAAGACACTTTCCAAGTTAGTCATGCATTAAGAAGGCTTTACTTGTGTGACTTAGGCTTCGGTGCACTTACCGCCATCAGCAATGTCCCTATCACAGAGTTCTGATAAAACCAACTGCTGCAGTCAGGACTTTTAACAGGGCTTAAGAACGACCGATCGCGTCTTTTATCTCCAGACTCGCGGAGAATCGCGCACAGGTGAGCATGAACTTCACACAGTGAAAGTGCATCGTTTTCAATTTCCATCGTTTTGGTGTTTTGGATAAAAGACAAATCACGAAGAGATTCCGACTGTATAATGTGGATATGCTCCGTTTGAAATGTAATAATATTCAGCACATCGACTTTCCTACTGTTTAAAACTCTCCGTCTCTGTTATCAGCATCGCATTAAGTGTATTTAGAGCGCACTTGTGTGTAACTTAGCCAGCAGTAACTTGGTTAAATAGCTGTTGTTGATTTAAGTATAGCTTTACAGGTTTAGGAACAGTTGTGGACTACTTTAAGCACTGATGTACGTCGCTCTGGATAAGAGCGTCTGCTAAATGCCGTAAACGTAAACATTTATTATGGAGGAAATTCTTGTAAGAACATCCAGAAGTTCCCATCTGTTTTGTTTAATGATGTTTGTTTTAAACATTTCCGCCATATTGTTAAAAACTACTATCCCCCATTGATTTAATGTAATTTAAAAACCTGAAAAAATGTGCAGTTCATATATATATATATATATACACACGCACAAGGACTTTTTAAGCCAAATGCTGGTTAAATCATTTTTTGGTTACTTAACCAGACCAATAAATTGGTTAATCTTAATAAGGATGCTGAGATAAGACCTATAAACCCAATACTGTTTAATAAAACTTTATACTTTTAACACAAGTATTTTACCATTAGAAATAACCTCTCAGAGGACGCCTGTAGCTTCACTGGTGTTTGTGGACGGGGGTTAAAATGTCTGTGTTGTAGATATCACTGCTCCATTCAACGCCACTGCAAACAAAGTTGGTGAGTTTTGCTATTGTGACCCTTTTTCACATTAAACCCACTATGAAAGACTTACTTTACATCTTACCGTGACTGAACTGTGCAGAAATGTTGAAAAGTCAAAGGAGTTGGTCTTCTATAGGCTGAGGTTTCTCTGAAGTCTTCAGTGCTGCCGTCTCTCCCCTGCAGGGCAGCCGACCATGTCTGGACAGAAGGTCTGCTCTTTCCTGCGGGGTCTTTCTCGCAGGAAGCCTCTGGAGCCGGAGGGCGAAGTGTCCACCTTCAACCGCTGCCTGACCACGGTGGACCTGGTGGCTCTGGGGGTGGGCAGCACCCTGGGCGCGGGGGTCTACGTGCTGTCCGGAGAGGTGGCCCGGGCGCTGTCCGGCCCCAGCATCATCATCTCCTTCCTCATCGCCGCCTTGGCCTCCATCTTCGCAGGCCTGTGCTACGCGGAGTTCGGCTCCAGGGTCCCCAAGACGGGCTCGGCCTACCTCTACAGCTACGTCACGGTGGGGGAGGTGTGGGCTTTCATCACCGGCTGGAACCTGCTGCTCTCCTACGTTATAGGTGGGGAAAACTTCGTAAGGAAGGGCGTTGGTGCAAAAACATGGATTCTAGCCTTTAGGACCGGTTTGGTGGTGGAGGCCTTGCCTCCAAAGTGCTGCACTTAGTCAGTAGAGATTTAGTTTCCACTGGGTTTGTGATCCAAGAACGCAGGACGCAGCTCAAACGCAGAACTGTGATGTGAAGACACTCTATACTTCACGTAAACTGTCTATTCTCAGCCAGTAGCTTCAAAACAGACTGTACTTTAGAGACTACTGCACCCCCACTGGCATGCCCAGGTACTACTCCAGAACTCCAATAACGGAGCTAAGACTCTGGAGGAGGGTGACTGGGGAGAAGGACTCACATTCACTATTTAACACGACTAACACACACACTCTCACCTTAAAAAATATCTAATACTACATAACAACATCTAATGTTCCCCAAAGCACAGAAAAAGGGCCAACTGGCCACTTACTCCACACACTAAGCCTCCTGGGAAGCCAGTCCTGCAGTGCGCTTCTAATTTGTGCATAATTTGTCACGGGTTCAGACGGGTGCGGTTTAATTTTGATGTAATCACAGGTAAACGGGTGTTTTGCTGTACTGGGCGGGTGCAGGCGGGTGCAGGTCTCTCTGCTTGCCGCTGGTCTATGAGGTCATGGGTTCGAATTCTACCTTCAGCACCACCACTGGGATCCTGAGCAAGACCCTTAACCCCGAGTTGCTCCAGGGAGAGACTGCCCCCTGTAGTTCGGGAATGGAAGTCCCTTTGGATAAAAGCGTCTGATAAATCCTGTAAATTTATTACAAAATCTGATTTCAATGAACTAAAACAGCCCAAAATGGCCTAAGCTTCAATTTTGGTGGAGGGGCTTCTAGTATTAGAAAGGAGATGATGTTGTTTGATGAGAGGCATATTTTGGTGGTGCGGCTGCGGAAAGATACAATAAAAGGAACGATAAAGGTCTTCCTTTGTAACTGGAATTTGTTAACACAGAGAACCCTGTTGTCGACCTGTGAGAAGGTAAGAAAACGGGGTGTGGACTGTGGAGCACATGGAATAATGTAAAACAATAAGAAAGACAAGAGAACATTACACTCGTATACTCTTTATCCCTTTAAACTAAAAAAAAAAAACAAGTGTAAATTAGCTGTATTCAGATAGGCTGCCTTATATTGAGCCTCTTTCAAAAGGAGCCTGGACTAGAACAGCCCTCATAACTTCTGCAAGAATGTGTGGAGCTAATCTGCTCAAGGCTGAATAAGCCGATACGCAGATATGTTAACATCATAAGGTCAGTGCATTCATATTGGCCATTTTCTTGGCTTGATTTCCAAACATGGACGGTGAATGCTAACAGCGTTTACCTACGACATCTACTTTTGATTTCAAATCTTTTACGTTTTCCATGATATGGGCCCTTTAATAATTACCAGCCCATTTTAGTCTCAGTTTGGTCCAGTTTGTAAGGACTGATACACAGTATTTGACTGAAAAGGGTCATTTCCTGAACACGGTTTGGCAGAATTACAGCAGTTTGCCTCAAAATCCAGACAAAAGCATCACTGTGAATTCCGGCTCTCTTTCCTGCTGTAGGCACCTCCAGTGTGGCCCGGGCGTGGAGCGGCACTTTTGATGACCTCATTGGGAATGTGATGGCTAAGTACTTCAGCAAACACGCCGCCATGGGTCTTCCCGGCTTGGCTCCTTACCCGGACTTCTTCGCAGCTGCGCTCATCATGATTCTCGCTGGTATCGTATCAAAATCTCAGAGTCCTAAACGGTCTTGATAGAGTTGTTGCGCTGCATCTAGAAACTGACCTGTTTTTATGTCATCTTCCATGCCGTAGGCCTCCTCGCCTTCGGTGTGAAAGAGTCAACGACAGTCAACAAGGTCTTCACCAGCGTGAACATACTGGTGCTGCTCTTTGTCATCATCACTGGCTTCATCAAGGGGAAGCTGGAGAACTGGAATATCACAGAGGAAGCGTTACTGAACGTAACGGCAGAGATGGAGTAAGTTCATAATTAAAGGTTACAAATACGTTTTAAATATATATAACAAACCCTCAGTTTTACACGAATTCAGTCTAACGTGGAATTGTTTCTGAGATCCCAACTGTTAACCGCTGAAAAGTTTTCAACCACCATAAAAAGAAGAAGAAGCTGCTGTAGCATGTAGCATGACTACATGAATACTCCGTCCTCGTTTTATTCCCCCCGCTCCCAATTTTCTCCAGTTGTCTCAGTGTATTTAGTATTAGTAAGCTGTGCTGGATAGAGAGTTATTTCAACCTTTCTTTTGTGTACGAGTCTTTGCGTGCTGCTAACGCTAACCGCTAATGCTACGATTTTTTTAAGCAAAAAAAGTTTCTGATTCTGATTATTCATTTAACTTTACATTTTCTTGAAGGGTAATGCATTAACCTGAGTTTAAAATGAAATTAAAGTGTTCTGGGGGCATATTTAGGGTTTACACTATAAAAATATGCATTTTTAGACATTTTTTTTACAATGCAGTTTTTCACTATACGCGGGTGATCTTGGAACATTGGGCAAGACTCCTAACCCTACATTCATTTATATTTGTAATACCCTGTAAAACTATGAGTCACTTTCAATTAAAGCATTTGCCCAATAGTGTAAATACAATAAATACATTCTTTGACTGTATTCGTTATTTATATGACATACACACTCTTTGGGTGGAACATGCAGCTGCTGTCGCACTCTAGTCATGAAATGTTCACGTGGAGATCATTTGATTTTCATGTTCAGGTTCACATACTCTTTGCATTGTGAATGATTGCAATTAATATTACCATTAGACTGCCCTAAGATTTACACAGTTTTAATCTTTACACTGAAGTTTGTCAGTCAGCCCATGTTTGTCCAAGTTTTTAGTTTTGCAAACTATGCTGAGCTGTTAGGTAAATCTGAAAAGGCTCGTGTGGTTTCTGGCACTGATAACATAGATAACACGTCCAGCAGAGGTGATTTCCCTGTTCACACACCTGCACTAAAGCTGAATCAACTCGTCTGTGTTTAAGTGTAACAGACTATCCAGGCAAACCATGCTGGACTCACTTAACACCACAAACATAAAGGTAAAATATAGGAATAAAAGTATGTTGCTTTACTATAAATAATAGTAGCAGCCTTTTGAAAACTGGACTCCTGGGTCTGTCCTGGGTTGGCTACGTTCGGCGTGAGTGAAAGTGTGTGTACATTCTATATTTTGCTAAATCATTCCTTTAAGTCTGTGTGGACTGCAGGAGTGGAGGCTGTGGTCTCTATATGGCACAAAGTAGAAACAAAGATGCATAAAGGATGTACAGAAGTCTCTACAAACACTTGCCCATCGATCTCTTTACAGAAACCTGACCTCCACAGTGAACGTGACCTCTGAGTTCGGCGTCGGCGGATTCTTCCCGTACGGGTTTGAGGGAACGCTGGCTGGAGCTGCAACCTGCTTCTATGCGTTTGTGGGGTTTGACTGCATTGCCACTACCGGTAATTCATTTTAATTAGATGTAATTAAACGCAGGCTATTAAATTATTAACGTCATTAGTGTTCAATGAACCTTGATAAAAGTGGCCTCACATGAACTCTGGGACACATTCAAACTACGCCTCAGTGAACAAACCTCCAAGGAAGGCTGCACTTATGAGGATTTGTAGATATACAACACTTTTGCACTGGTAGAAGGGACCATGTCGTACCTCCATTACAAATAAAGTGCCCCCAACCCTAGGAAGGATTAAGCAGTTGCAGAAAATGAATGAATGATTTAATGCAGAAATAGTCAGACTGTCTTGAGCTGAAGTTTTGTTTGGTCTCACTGGCTGTATATGATTGAAATGCCAGGTTACATACTTGACTTGGACTGAGTGGAGGTGGGTGTGGTCTGAACTCTGAATGTGTTGCTGTAGGGGAGGAGGTGAAGAACCCTCAGAAGTCCATCCCCCTGGGGATCGTCATTGCGCTGCTCATCTGTTTCCTGGCTTACTTCGGCGTGTCGGCCGCTCTCACTCTGATGATGCCGTATTACCTGCTCAACATCCACAGCCCCCTGCCCGTCGCCTTCTCCTACGTGGGCTGGGGCATCGCCAAATATGTGGTGGCTGTGGGATCCCTGTGTGCTCTCTCTACCAGGTAATAAGAATTATGGGATATGCAGTTGTAGACTAGTGTATCCAGGTATCAAGTGCATAAAAAACAGTCTAGAATCGATGTTTACCCTCAGTAAAGTTCAGCATGATGTCCGACACCGAACCAGGTGAACCTCCCTATAAGGAGCCGTCTGTTTTGCGTTATGAGGACTGAAGGGGTTTTCAGGACTGGGGTTAGGGCCGTTTTCATGAATGACTGAAAATAAGTTGAGTTCATGTGTTTACTTAAACTAATAGAGATCCAACCTGTCCACAGTCTCCTGGGCTCCATGTTCCCGATGCCTCGGGTGCTGTTTGCCATGGCCAGAGATGGCCTGCTCTTCAAAGCTCTGTGTACGGTCAGCTCCAGAAAGAGTCCAGTGGTGGCCACTCTCTCATCCGGAACCGTGGCAGGTGAGCAAAGAGAGGACAAGCTAAAGTGAACATTCACTGACTACACACTACCAGTCAAAAGTTTGGACACACCTTCTCATTCAGCGATTTTTTAGTTTTCATTATCGGCTACATTGTAGATTAATACTGAAAACATCACCTGTTGCTCTGATGACAGCTTTGCTCACTGTTGGCATTTTTTCCACCAGATTCATGAGTAGTGTTGGGCAGTAACATGTTACTTATCTATATGGTAAAAAGAGAAATAATAGTTTCACAGTTAGCTGTCAGCGGCCGGCAAACATCTGTCTGACAGTCGCACGCTTGGCTTCATCTACAGGAGACCTACACATATGCGACCAGCTCAAAACAAAACAAAGTGAGCATAGAGAGTGAGAAGTACGTGTTCAGTAGATGGAAATATAGCCATTACTTTAAATTCATCTCTGTTTAATGCAATAACATTATTGTGAGTTGTCGTAGGTTTGTAACACTTAATAATAAAGTGTGTTTAAGACTTCAGAGTTTTTTAGAGGGTGGGGAAGTAACCAGTAATCTAACTAATAATGTAACTAATTACTTTTGAAATAAAGTAATCACATTAGTAATTTAATCATTTAAAGGGAGTACTCATTAATCAGTAGTTTATTTACATTTTTACAGTAACTTGCCCAACACTGTTCATAAGTAATCGACCTGGAATGGTGTTTAATTAACAGGAGTTTCTTCATCAAGAGTTTATTAGTGGAGTTTCTCTCCTTCTTAATGTGTTTGAAATCATCAGTTGTGACGGTCGGGTTGGTTGTCACGGACGACGGGGGGAATCCGCATCCGTGATTTACCTCGGGGGCAGCAGGGACAAGACAGGCAGACAGCCATGAACTCAGGTTTCTTTATTAACATGAACAGGAAACAGAAATAAACAGAACCTGGCTCGATGGCCGATATAGAACATGAATGAAACAGGAACTCAGGTTATAGAGAGGCGATGGACCGATAGTGAGGTCCATCCTAACAGAACTTAAATACTGAACGTAATCAAAGAAATGAAACACAAGGCAGGTGGAAAATGAGACACGTGACACAAAACAGATATGAAAGTCAAAATAAAAGTCCTCAAAAACAACTGAAAAGCAGTGGCCCCTACCGGCCACTGACCGAACTGTTACATTGGTCCACAGTTAGTGATCCTGTTCCACTACGGTTCTACTGCACATTCTGGCAATAACCACTTAACTAAGTAAAAAACAACAGTCCATCCTTCCCTTATTACAGAACAGAGTCTGATTTCTTTAACTCATTTTTTTTTTCAATATTAATCTACAATGTAGTACATAATCGGAGCAATCGGATTTGCTAGGTTACGGGGACGCTGGCGAGACTGACGCCGCTCCGTCTGGCATGTTTTTATTTGGTATTTTTAAATATTTAATAATTTAATATCAATTTCCATATAATTAACACTTAGGATTATATAGTCTATTCATTTTATTATTCTTTTCGCTACTTTTTCATCATGGCAAACACCATCTTATACGAGAAAGTTGGATACTAAGATTCTCGGATACTTCAGTGAACTTTTTGCCGTTGCTCATTAGTAACAAGAATCGACTCTACTCGTCTTGACGCCCAAGTTGGCCTAGACCTCATCTACAATGTGGACTGGCAGAATATGGCAGCGGCTGTCTGGCTTATCCTGGGGCTCGTGTACCAACCTGTGGTGTGTCTGCTACAGTACTCAGTTGCTGAGCTTCTCAGGCTTCATCTTCCTCCATCAGTGCCCCCAGCGGCTGCGCTTTATCATCAACCGGACATCGTTACCCAGCCTGAGATACCCAGCCCCAGCCGGAGATACATCCATCGTGGATCCCGCTGGAATATTCATCAGGACACCTCGACATCAATTAAGACCATCTGGTCCACCTCTCGGCGCCCTCCACGTAACACCAGTCGGACTGTTGACCATAGTGTCCTAGCCAGCCTGGCCCCTTCGGCTGACACGGTCAGGGGCGACGCGGCCACTCTCAACTTCGGTGTACTCAACGTATGCTCCCTCACAGGGAAAGGGTCTCTTATCCGGGATCTCATCATCGACCGTAAGCTGGACTTTCTTTGTTTAACCGAGACTTGGCAAAAACCAAATGACTTTTCACACATCAATGAATCCACTCCGCCGGGGTTTGTGTACACCTGCCAATCACGTGACCCCAGTCGGGGTGGAGGTATCGCTGTAATTTACCGTGAGAAGTGGAACGTTTCACCAGTGTCTGTTCCTGCCTCGGACTCATTTGAATTCTCTGTAGGTAGGTGTGTGCAAACTTGACTTACGAGTGTCCCAACTTACGAATTTTTCGGGATCTCTGACGATTTTTTTTTTGCAAAAGTTTGTTTATCCATGTGTCCAAAGAAATTGAGTGAGAAGGACAGTGCTGAGAAGACGCAGATGATGTGCACTGAATTAAAATGAGAAAATCAGGAGCAAATGGGTGTGTGGAGTCGACTCAGCGAATCAGAATATTTTCTAAACAGTGAACATCTATCCTTGAGAGCATGGAGGAGCTGCTGCCGCTGTGTTTGAGGAAAAGCAGCTGGCAGGAGATCCGTAACGGGGGTGACTGATACACTTTGAAACTTCAGGAAGGAAACTACAGTTTTGCATGATGTGGAGTCTTTAAAAAAGATTGTATGTGTACAAGGGGTGCCCCATATATTCTTTTCTGTCCAGAACGATGCTTTGATACAGTTTCGATCACTGTCTTGTTGTAATATCCACTTTTTTTCTGGTTCATCCTCTTCACTAATTTAAAAATGCATTTCTAGGTTTTGTCATTTTCTAATTTAGGTTTTGTCCTATTAGTCAGAAATTTCTACAACTTACCATTTGTTATGCTTTCAGCACAGATCACTCACGTTCTAAGGGTTAAACCTCCAGATACACTGAGCTAATTGGATGAGTACATGGTCACACCTCGGACGAGTAAAGGGTCACACATTCACTGAAATAAAACATACAGCTCTTCTTTGTTATGCACACAGTTCTCCATTCAGTAACTAACTCCATTCCCAGGCTGCTGTGTCCCCACTGTGACTTTCCCCACCCTGAAATATGACAGACTCAGCTTAAAGACCCATGTGACTTTGGTCCATTCTCACCATGTGATGAATGGGCTTCAGAGAACACTTCTACACAAAACAGAAACAGTCCACAAGGACGAAAAGAAAGAAAAATCAATCACTTTCCTTTATTCGCAGCAATAATGGCGCTTCTATTCGATCTGAAGGCGTTGGTTGATATGATGTCCATCGGAACCCTCTTCGCCTACACTCTGGTGGCCATTTGCATTCTTATCCTCAGGTTCGTGACCACCCCCCCCACCAACCGGCACACATTCACCCACCAATCGTGTTTGAAACGCAAGATTTAGTTAAAAAGATTAATGGTATTTTGTTTTTAATGCATTTCTATGTTTTGTTGTCCCAACACTGAGCCACCACCATTTTGTCTCCTGCAGGTATCAGGAGATTGAATCTGGCCAAAATGCTGTTCATGTCTCTCAAAACTCCAAGTTTGGATTTCTCAAACCTCCCTCTTATCCCACCAAGGAAACTTCAAACACTGTTGGCATGTGCACCGCATTTATCAGTAAGAAGAACTTTATTCTCCTTTTTGAATTCGAAAATAACAAATTTTCAATGACAAAAGTATAAACACACTAATCCAATACATACATATATATATATATATTATGCTCTGTTATGCCCATTGAACTGTCTTCTCGTGTATATATTGAGATTGATATCTTGAGAAGATATTGATTAGATATTGGCATATTGAGTAGGCTACACAGTGTCTAAAGATAGGAGGAGCCTAGATAAAGGAGCTCCGCCCACTCAGCATTCAGCACCACCAGTATAC
>JBBPDE010000128.1:922849-942613 GCA_037974605.1 Nannopetersius ansorgii
GAGCAGATGATTCCAGATGATCAGGCGCTGATCACTATACTGGTGGTGCTGAATGCTGAGTGGGCGGAGCTCCTTTAACTAGGCGCCATGCAGCCTTTCAGTAAAATATTTGCTCACATTTTTTTTGACAGGAATAAAATAGTATTTTTGCATCAACATGGTGAGTCAATGCAAATTTTCAAGAAATGAAGGATGGCTCAAAACCTTTGCACAGAACGGTACCTTCACAGAACAGCATGACATTTTCATCTCTTGGCAGAACGGGAGTAATTTGTTCAGTTCCAAAAAAGTACTGGGATGCAAACATCCACCCAGAACGAAAATTGCCGATATTGTGCTCCCAGTAAAAAAAAAAAAAAAAATAATAAAAAATTTTTTTTTTTTTTTAAATACTGTGTAGGTTTTCATGCAAATAAATTGTCTACATGCTTTAGCAGATTCTCATATTAACACACTGTTAGCATTCCCATGTTCTACTATGGTAGCACAACAGCCTGGATGTTTGCTTCTAACCTCTGGGTTTGAAGACGGTGAGGTTTCAGGCTGGTTCTGTTCTGCAGTTTTGGGTTCAGGCGGACTGCGACTGTGTCTTGTCTCGCGGCCCCGGGGGGGTTTGGGAGTTACAGTCTGATTTGAGGATGCTGTCTCTGCATCACCTGGTCCAGGTGTGACTGCTTCAGACGACAAGTGCCACAAAAAATCGCATTAAAATTAGGCAGAAGAGAAACATTACTAGCAATTACTACTGCACAATTATAAACACAAGAGAAGGGGTGAAATACCCGACAGGGAAGACGGGCGGGACAGAGTAGTTCCAGGCGAGCCATTTTTCTATAGAACAAAAAAAAACAATCCATGGTGAACACTCAAAACCCAATTAAATAAATAAACGAAGACTATACAAGTCCGCTACCTGAACACCTTTGACATCCGAATCTTCTGACCAGTCGCCCTGTTGCTTAGCCTCCTAATTCAACAGAAAAAGGAAAATTATTTACAAATGTATATAAAATAAATATAAAACAGTTACTTTACGTAAAATGTAGTTTTAGAGAAGTAGTAAAACACCTTCACCTTCCTCTTTGGGATTCGGAGATTTTCCTCCTCAGTGGTATATTCCAGTGCTTTTTGTGAGAACTTTCTTGGCCTTTTTCTTTCGGAAGATGCTGTAAGAACAAGTCCGGGTTAAAAAGGCAGGGGCTGTGATCGTTGGGAAACAAAAACAAAATCAACGCAATGCAAAGTTTCCTTACCAGCTTTCTTTCTGGGCAGTTCTGCTTCTTGTGTGGGAGTTTTGCAGGGTGTGGATAAGAGAGATAAAGAAGGGGTGTTATCAGGCTCATCTGGAGCAGACTGCTGCTGCTGCTGCGATGGTTCTGTTGCCGAAGGCTCGAATTGCTGGCTTGCTGCTGAGCTTACACAGTCGGCCGTTTGAGGTTCTAGAGGCTGCTGGCTAAAATTAGTGTTATTAATCCAAGCTCCCTGCAAGGAGGTGCGAGAGGTTATTAGTGCGCGCCACAGCCGCCCGTTCCACACACTGCCAAAGCAGGCAAAATCACTCATTCATAAAGTTCCGCTTTATGAATTAACAACTATTACAGACGGGGAAAAAATACAGCATGGGATAGTGATGTGTCTTACTGTTTTAGAGGACTCAGGGGTTTTCTTCAATTTCTTCTTTGGAGAAAATATCTGCTCATATTCTTCCCCGCACTCGATCAACCTCTTGCTCGGTTTCCGAAGTCTTTTGCTTTCTGAGATTGGAGGCATGACCACAGAAGTCAGTGTTAGTGGATCAGGAAGGCAGAACCTAGTATGACTCGTTACACATCGAGTGTTTTCTTGCTAAATGCACAAAATTACTCATATTAAACTTATGCATAAGGTCCACATTACATTTTAAGTCAAACTGAAATTACGTGTGCAGTTTCTAATCTAATTACAACGTTTTGTCATAGAAGGGCATTAAGGGCACAGTTCATGGAACGACAAAAAAGATTAAAAACTAGATTTTAAGTGGAAAAAGACATCAGTTTGTTAGCTAATTAATATACTTCAACAGTAGTGCGGCATATTGGGGCACAAATAGGTGCTACATTTCGTGTTGTGTGTGCTTTATAGAAACTAAATTTTGCATTCACACTAGTCATTACCTTAACATCGTTTCACTTCCAGTCTCTCAAGTCTAGGACGCAATCATTTCCACTGCAATAATTCATTACACGTTGGCCAGCTAGGTGTATCAGAACATCGACTAGGTAGACGAACACATTGGTTTTTAGTAAAAAAAAAATAAAAAATACTCAGGACACTCACCAGAGCCTTCTTTCTTCTCTGTAGAAGTGGACTGAGGGCTTTGGAGGCTCTCCTCAAACACTCCATTGAGCCTGGAAGATATCCTGACGGCGTCCTGTTCCAGCACGCTGCCTTGATCGCTCTTTGGCTTGGTGCTCTCTCCAGCTTCGACCCCAAACGTCTGCCACCGCTTCTTTGGGGCAACGGTGGAGATGGTGGGCCGACCGCCGACCTCAGGGGCCGTTTCGGCGTGGCAGTTCAAAAGTTCCCCCTGAACAGTTGCTTTTGCTTCAAGTGCTTCAGACGAGTTTTGCTTTCTAAGTTGCTTGCTGGAGTTTGAAACCTGAGAAAGCACAATGCTCCCGCCATCGTGCTTCGGAGCCTCCTTTTTCCCTGCAGACTTGGTTTTGGATTTGCTTTGCTTGGAGCCGCTGGAAGGTCCTTTCCCTTGTGGTCCGTTCTGAACTGGGACTGTTGCCTGGTCATTCTCGAGAACGCTGCCATCAGGGGTGATGGAGGGGTCCGAGGGCAGCGTGGGGATGATGGTGGGCTCCTGCTTGATGAGTGCAGACGGAGAGGCGGGCGGGAGAGTCAGCGGCTTTCCCTCTTTCTCCCGGCTGTCGTGCAGGTCCTTCAGGAGCATAAGGAAAGTGCTGAACTTGTAATTGGAGTCGGCGCGCAGAGGTGGATCGTCCGAGATGCACTCCTCCTTCACCAGCGACTTGAACGAAAGCTCCTGAGCATCCCGGAAAGAAGCCTCCATGAGTGAAGGGGACGGAGAGGGGGCGCAGGAGGAGGAGGAGGAGGAGCCAGAAATGATGACTTCTTTCTCCATATTGACCGCACTGATCAAAGACTCCGAGGGTTCGGGCTTGGGCTCTTTCCTTTTTGAGCGAACGCCGTTCTGGGCTTTCTTCTTATTGGACTGAACTCTAGTCAGTTTTAGGAGTGTGGGGTTTGGGGAAGCCGCTCGATGATCAGAGAGCGCCTGGTACGTGGAGTCTTCCTCTGTTTTCACCTCCCAATGCTGTTCTGTGTTCTCTGGCACACCTGCGACAGGAGAGGATGAATTGTGGTCATTTGCAGGAGGTGAAGGTGGAGACGGGGATGGGGATTTACGGCTGGAATTGTGAACATCTTTGTCGTCTGTTTCGTCAGAGGCAGCAAGGGCCCTGGACATGAGACCGCAGCTCGCTGGCAAGTAGAAGGAGTGCATCTCAAATGTTCCATCCGACAAGCTCGGGGAACCGCTACCCACAGGCTTGCAGTTTGAAGCCTTGATGTTCGATGTGTGTTTCGAGTCCGTTACATTTCCTTTCTCCACCTTCTGGTGCTTTTTCGTTCTTTTTCTCACACGTTGTGCCTTCGGTCCAGGGATGGGCACTTTCTCCAGCCCTGCTTCCGGCTGCTCATCCGAGCGTTTTGGGCACAGTATCCTTGGAACTGAATCGATGTCCAAGTACGGACAATCCCTGACATCTAACTCCAAATCATTCATGTGCGGTTTAGGGACATCTGCTGTGGGACTCGACATCAGTTTGGAGAACAAGCCGTCCTTCATTTTAATGGGACTTTTGAGCAGTGAGCTGTTTTTCTTTTTAGCCAAGGATTTCTTTTTGCTTGCCTCTTTGGCCTTGGGCGGGCTGGGGACGGGGAGGTCATGTCCATTGGAAAAAACAGGACTAAGTGAGGGCACAGGATGGATGGTGGAGCAGGTTGGAGGGGTGGGCGTCCTCTCCATGGTGAGTGAGTGGACCTCTCTGATGGAGGTCAGTGGAAGCTTGCTGCTGAGAGGCTCTGGAAGAGCTGCCTCTGCCTCCTGGACACCAGCTTTCCACAGAGGCATCAAGCGCTTTGGAACCTGAGACAAAGCCAAAGAAATTAGACCAAAAGCAATTATAGATCTGCTTATCAAATGCTTGGGTGCCGACTTTTCAACAGGATTTTCAAAAAAAACAAAAACAAAATTTGACCTGAGATCAATAAAAGGGGTGATGAATGGAAAGTCAATGTCATTAGACTTTACCGTGTATTTGTAACTCTTGTCTCTCTGTCTGCCTCGTCGCCTGAGAACAGGGAGTTTCTCAAACTGATGGCCTCCTTCAAAAGGATACGTAGCTTTCCCAGCAACCCATGCTTGGTCCACAATCTCCCCAAACGTCCGGACGAAGTACAGACGACACGGCCTGCGGCTTGGCTCTGAAAAGATAACAGCAGCATGAAACCAAGGCCGTGAGGGTTTTCAGCACCATAAGAGTACCCAATTTTGATTTAAAGAAACAGTGTGTATTTCAAATAAACAAAGATATTCTATAATACATGTGTTACAAGTTTGTAACGGAACGGCCAGAGGCGCCCAACTATGGCTACACCCACATTCTGGTGCGCATTACGGTTTCTTTCAAATGTCTGAGGATACTTCAATATGCATGTATATACACTATATGTGCACTGTGAATGTACATACATATATTCACATAGATCCACTGTGTACTTACATATATATCCACATATATATTCATATATGCACACAAAGGTGTATATTTATATTTTTGTAATACAGAGTTGGCTGCTGCCCTGTAACGCATCTCTGGCAGCTGTAGTCCAGCGTTCAGAACCGTTTCCAACTTTACCTTTACATTTTTAAGGGTAATCTATTAAGCGGAGTTTAAAAAGTGTTTTGGGAGCATATTTAGGGTTTACGCTATGAAAACAGGTATTTTTAGGCATTTTTTAAAAATGGCTTCCCAGCTACAGTAGCGTTACTCAAACGTATTTGTCCTTGGGACCAGTCAAGTCAGGCTTTGGGGTGGCAGGGCTCTGTCCATATGAATAATTCTCTGTACCGGAATTATTCACCCACATGAATTATTTGGCACAAAAAATGTAAATCAACATTTTAATGTGAAGGGTGTGTCTGCTTTCCCGCCACTAACCGGTCGAAACGAGGAAGACACGCTGACAGAGACACTCGGAGCGTGTTTTCTGAGCCTGTTTCTGTCCTTTGTTTTCGTGGCTCTCATAACGCGCGTGTGTCCGTGAAAAGTTTGGAGTGAATGAGACAGAGGGCGAGTCGGGAACGCTGAACATTCTATCATGCTGAAACAAGGGGCGGGCCGTGAAGTCGAGGGGGCGGGGCACGCAGTGACAGCATGACTGAGATCAGACCTGATCTGACTGAATTTTGATTGGTGCAGAAGCGAGGCGTGTGTGTGACTGAATCTGCGACTCCTGTATAAAACTGGGGGGTTACTGTATTCTGTTGTGTTGTCGTTTTCAGCGCCTGCTTCTACTTTCTTCTCTTAATCTCTGCTGTGGCAGCAATGCAAATTTCCCACCAGTGGGACCGATAAAGCGTTTTATTATCTTATCAGTCCTAGAAGAAATACCCATAATATCATGAGCTTTGAAGAGATTAAGAAGCAGAACCTTTCATCCTGGTGTGGCTCTCACTCAGTGGCTCTATGGATACCCGGCAGGGCCACCAGGGCCTACGGTTAAACTTTGCCCAAACAACATCACCCACGGCGTACTGCACTCCAGGGAGAGGCTTCTTCTTTGGGCTGTTGGACTGCACAAAATCACACAGAATAACAATTAAAACAGTGAATCCTTCATATAGGATAGACTAAAGTGCTAAAGTGTAGACACTTGAGCATGTGCTTGACTGTTTAAAACTGATGACACAGATTCTGTTAACCCACAGAGGGTCATTAGATTCGTTTATTTTTTTGCTTGTTTACTAATCACTCACTCCACAAGTTTCTCTCAGTCAGGTGGAGTCCCCTTTTTCCCACGTGGTAGCACCCACATTTCCGCTGGGTTTTGTTTCGTTTTGTGTGTAGTAAAGTTTTGACTGAAGTCCCCACATTTGCATACTCATCATATTTTCTTTCAGAAAGTCTCTCTTTTCCAATTCTTCCAATACTTTACCCAGAAAAGCTGCCACAGATTATCTTACAATAAGAAACAGTCAAACGGTTGCTCTAAGCAGATCTAATTAAAGCATGTCTCTGACTCTGTATTACCAGAACTCAGTAAATGAGTGTTCAGAAGAGTGAGCGTCAAATGAGTAATAGTGATTTAATTCACGCACATGATCTGAACACTGTTCTGGTAAAAACCTGACAAGGTGCTCATAGCCACAGAATTGAGTGGTTTTCCCCTTCGAACTGTAATCACACACCAAGTCATTCACTCCATATCCTAACTGTCATATAAACACAGCTAGGCAGCGGGTGGCCTAGTGGCTAGCCATCTGTGGTCCTGGGATTCGAACCCACAACTTTCTGATCACAGGGGCAACTCCCTAACCACCATACCACCTTCTGTCGAGCAGAAACACGATGACACTTTGGGACAGCTGATGGTCTAGCGGTTAGGGAGTTGCCCCTGTGATCAGAAGGCTGGGGGCTTGAATCCCAGGAATGCCAGCAGCACCACTGAGTAGGGCTGGGCGATTAATCGAAAAGTAATCAAAAGACATTCAGAACCTATAATCGATCACATTTTTCCAGGTCGATTATTTCGATTACTTTCCCTTTAAAAATATAGATAGTAGAGAGTGTGTGTGTTTCCTTCAATTATTTTAAAATCAAGTAATTCAACCTTCATTCAAAAATCTCTCACCTGTAATATGTGAGCATATTTACTGTACAAAACTAGTCAGTGAACTATGAGGGTAAAAAAATAAATAAATAAAATAATCGTTCATTAATTAAAATGTTCAATTAATCAAGATTTTGATTTTAGGCCAAAACGCCCAGCCCTACCACTGAGGTTCTTTTGAGTAAGGTACTGTCCCCCTGCTTCAATTGGTGAACTGGTTAAAAACAGCAGAAGAATTTCAGAACGTGTGATGTGGTGTGGTTTGGTGTGTTCACACATGACTATACGGGGCCCACTTTACTTCCATTTACTTTCCCTTTCAAATTTATGTTGCCACAATCTCGCAGAAATTACCTTCAGAAAAGAGATCACAGCTGGATTTACATTCTACTACCTTCTAAGTGGCCTCTTACAAAAAAGACATCACAAATTAAAGACCTTTTGAATGTACTCTACCAGTCAAAACTTTCAGCACGCCACGTTTTCACCACTTCTCCATTTATTTCATAAACAGCGGGTTTTTAATCTTGTTTGAACAACTATAAATGAAAATAAAACCAGTGTCCTTCATAAGATGAAAGAGCCTGTGACAGTGCATGCCTGACTCCTATTAATTGGTTGGTGATCCAACTTATTATACTATATGGCCTTTTATAGGTCAGTACTGATAAAAAAAACTAAATTTCATTGCTAGCAAAGAGTATGGAATACATTTTCCGTAAATACTTGGTGAGTAACATGCAAATGTAGAAAATCTCAGTGTGCAAACACTTCTGAATGGAAGCGTCGGCTGGATCTGAAGGTTCAGCTGGTTTAATGTTCGTTACTTTTTCCATTTGAATGCAAATTCATAACTTCAACCCATTTGATCCATGTGGTTTTGCTAAACTCATACTGTTGTAAGCATTTTTAAGGGCTGTGTGGATGTTTGGTTGAAATCCTGTCTATTAGAGTACCAGGTGGTCATGCTTTAGTGTTTAGATCAGAGGCGTCCAAATGTTTGTGCTCTCATTGGGTAAGGCGGACCCAATTAAATGTTCCTTAGGCCAACTTTTAGCATGAATGGTTGTTATACAGCCCTATCTTCCTCACAGCACTTCTATACTTTAAGCAACATTCATACTTTGTGTGCATTATAGCCCGTGTGAAACCATATCAGTCAAACGTTTTTGCTCACCACAGGTTTTTACCATTTATTTCATAAACTGCAGATTTTTACTCCCGTTAATCACTGGCAATTTGTGGGAACTCATAAATGAAATGTCAAATAAAGCCAGTTTCCTTTCTAAGATGGGAGAATCTGTAACAGTGCAGGTCTGACTCCTATTAACTGGTTGTTGGTGATTCAGAGTCAAACTCTAGACTGTCCTTTAACTTTAAATGCACTCGTTACTGTTTCAGCTCTTAATAGCTCCTTCAATATCTAACACTCGTCTGGAGATCCTCATTATCATTATATTAGGTGGCATTTTGTAGGCCAGCAGTGATGAATATAAGCTATATACTGTAAATGTATTTATTTGCAAAGAACACAGTGGGTTTTTTTAATATTCAGTGGGTAAATCACAAATGTAGAAAATTTTATTGCGTGCAAAAAGGTCTGACTGGTAGTATAGGCGGCTACACACTGATGCGCAATTTTATCACCATTACAGGTGTATTCCCTGCTTTAATACACCTGATTTAGGCAATCACTTAATTAACAAACCCTTCCTGAGTTGACGTGGGTGAGAGACATGGTGAAATGGATTCAAATAGGGCTTACAGGATTCGAGAGGGAGCTGCTGGGCGAGCTTGGCCTTTGAGGCAGACTGGTGTTGAACATCGATGCGCAGTTTTCAGTGCTGGGCAGGTCACAATCACTATCCGAGTAGTCATCCATGCTGTCAAAATCCTCCAGCATGACCTCGACAGGCAACGGAGGAGGGCTGGGTTCTGGCCGTGACGCATTTTTAGGAACAGGGTTAAAGGGTTCGTGTCTGTTTGAGTTGGAGCTCAGGTCCAGGCCTGAGCTGTAGGAGCTTTTGGCATTGGCAAAGTCCCTTTTCTGGCATTTCTTGGACAAAGATTTGAAAGGTATCACTTCCGGTTCATTGTCCTCCTCCTCCTCTTCCTCCTCCTCCTCATCGTCCCTGTCGTCTTTGCTGTCCCCACTGTCGAACAGACTCGATTCAAAATGCAGAAATCCATTGGGAATGGGAGAAAAGTGTTCCAGGCTGTCGGAACTGACGGGGGAGAAACCGTTTTTGTCCAGGTCCTGGACGCTCCTGTATGGACCCTCGTCTGCGCCGTGGCTGTTGGACAGGGGTGACCGAACCAAGCCCAGGCCGAACTCCGAGCCCACGTGTGCTCTATTGCGCCCTTGAAAGTCCTTGTCCTGCAGGCTGTGGTCCGGCCTGTTGACCATGCTGGTCAGGTCCTGAAGCCTCCGGAGCGGACTGTAGCTGGAGGTGGACTCTTTCTGGGGGTAGACCAGTGCTGAGTGCTTGTAGACAGAGTTCTGCAGCCGCATGGCAGACGGCTGCTCCGCTGAAGAACGCTTCGTGCTGCCGTGGTGGAACCCGCAGGGAGCGACGCGGCTATCATGGGCCGGCGAGTCCTGCTGGTCAGGAAGACGCCCCTGGCCATCCCTGGCAGCCACTTTATACGACTGATTCATGTTTTCATGGCTCCGTCCTGCAAGAAACAAACACAATAAACATTACATCTAAACAAGTCTATATATTAACTGTATATATCTATATTTTTTACATATATATATACACATTCGTTTATGTTCCAAGAGCACCTGCGTACAGCCAAAAAAGCCTATTTTTATAGTATAACCCCTAAAAATGCACCCAAATATACACACAGAACACTTTAATTTCCTTTTAAACAGAGTTTAATGCATTACCCGTCAAGAAAACCCTTTTAATTTAAATTCCCATGTGGACATATGCAACTCAGAAGGTGGTGGGACAAAAGTATTGGCACAGCACGGAGAGATGGACGGTTTTCGAGGGGTAACCCCTGATCTACTCGGGCTAAAAATACAAATGAGGGCTTGTTGGAAAGGTTTCCTGGAGATCAATCGAACTGTGGAGAAATCATGCTTGGAGCGCGAGGCTCAACACTGGTGTGGCACTCAAAAAAGTGCTACAGCCTGCCCTGACTCCCTGTGTGTCAAAAAATCCAGAAAAAATATATTTATTGCCAATATTTACAATTTTTCCACGTTATTGTGGGGATTTCTGCATAAAACTCGGTTCTAAAAAAAAAAATCTGTGACTGAATCCGTGACTCCTGATCCGCGTAAAACTGAAGGATTACAGTATATATATAAATATATTGACATAAGTATGTACGCATGTGTAAATATGTTGGCATATATATATGTATATATACACATAAAATCACAATATTGATATTAAGCACTATATTACACAGTTAAAACACTATAATAAATACTGTTTTGTGCTAAAAATGATATCAAAACGTTATGATTTATCAGTAATATCCAGCCATCGCATAGATTTGTTCAATCGCATCAGCGCATTTGACTACATTTAGCTTAGTACTGATAGGACAATCTAGGCCTTGGATGGTAATTGTAAAAACTGCACTTCCACAATTAGAGGCGTGGAAAGGGTTAATCTAACACACTGACACACAAACTGGATGTCCCCTTCTATCGGAATAAACAAATACTACTACTTTTTAAGTGGGTAAGAAAAAATGTGGACTGATCATTACAGGGCATTTATATGTAAAGACTTTTGCACATTACCGTCCAGGAATCAGAAATGTTTTCTGTAGTAGAGTAACAGTTTTACTTTACTGATGTGATTGTCCAACAGCGATCTGAACTGACTTCACTGACAGTATTGACTTAAGTATGTCCCCATACCAAGTCAACACTGCTCCTGCAGCTTTCTATTGTGTACTGCACGCACTCCACAATTAAAAAGAGAAAGCATTTTATGATACATTTGTGACATCTGAGGTGAAAATGGATTCTTCTGGCTGCAGATCTTATTCAAAGTCACAGAAACTACAAGTGCTAACTGACAGGCCGCCCCCTACAGCACTGATCTGAATGAGCCACATTTGTAGGCCAAGGGTGTCCAGCCGTGGCACTGGAGGACCTTTGTCCAGTACAGACTGGTGCTTTTCCCTCGTCCAACACCTGGAGAAATTACTTAGAAGGTTTAGTAGGTGTGCTTGAGCAGGGAAACCACCAAAAGCATGCTGTGCCATCCCTCCAGGACCTGGAGCCCTCTGGTGTGGGACTGGTGTCCACATTCAGGTAAATGAATTACAGATGATTATAAGAAACAAACCACCCCCCCACCCCCCCCCAAACCCCCCCAAACCACACACACATACTGAAGACCCTGATATCCCAGGCCAAAAGTGAGTGTTTCAGACAGGGCCGGCTTGCAGCCATGCACATGTTGTTCTCAGGCTGTGCCGGCTGCAGGCACCCCCAGGTAGGCCATCATGTCAGAAAAGCCAGGAGAGCAGACAAAGACAGCTCTGAGACCGGGCCTGGGAGGCAGACCTACACTCTCTAAGGCCGTGCCTTATCTATGGATGACCTTCTGATTGAAAGTGACCACATAAAAGCCGAAAATAAATGAAAGAGCAGGCCTCAGCTGGGCAGCCTGCTCCTGGCTGGGCTGCTGTTGTTGTTCTTGCTCCTAGATCAACCACTTAAAACACTTATCAATAAAACCAGTCATAAATAAAAACCAGTTTTCAGCATGCAGGAGCCTGTAAAGCTAAAAAGACATATTTCTGTGTCTCTGGGACACAAAAACACGAGCATGGACGAGAAAGAAGAGGTAAATCGAGCGTTAGCGAAAATAATTAAATAAACAAAACGGATAAATAACGAAAAAATGACAAGAAAAACACGACGTGTTAAAGAAACGAAGCGAGAATCCTTACCATCTACGGCTCGGACACGACAGACCCGTCCGTCTCTCCGGACACTTTTTTGTCGATTCTCGAAAGGCCAGCAGGAGCTGTGTGCTCAGGCCAGGCCTCGGCACTCATCCTTCCCTCCTCTCTCCCCAAAACACACACATTTATTCATTCGGGTGGAGAAGAAACACTATTAAACACGCCTCGTCCTCCCAGTCCCTCCACCAGCACCTCCACCATTACCAACAGCAGCTCTGCGCCTCCACGACGCGGGCAAACACTGGACTCCCTGCTTCTTCTCCTTCTCCTCCTGCCCTGCTCATGTTAAAGCAAGCCCTGCTGGCTGGCTCAGAGAGAGAGTGTGTGTGTGTGTGTGTGTGTGTGTGTGAGAGAGAGAGAGAGACACACCACACACACAGAGAGAAAGAGAGAGAGGGAGCGAGAGAGAGAGAGCTACCCCCCTCTAAGCCTGCATACACACCGGGCCGCTTGCTTCCCCACAAAACCTTTCTTAGCTCGAATAAAATGAGTCCCAGAGCCTGCCCGGTGAACTCCACACCGACATTAGAGTGCAAGCATTTTTCTAGCAAGCTCCAGCCAGTTATTTCCTCGTTTTCTCTAAACAAAAGGCGTAACTACTCCTTCTCCTTCCTTCCTTCTCCTCCATTTTGCACCGCCGCCGCTGCCTCTCCGCTCCGGAGCGGCCGGGTTGCCAGGGCGACCGAAAATCGCTGTTTATGTTTTTTATGTTTTTGTTGTTGTTGTTTTGTGGCTCTTATGACAAAGGAAACGCTATTATATCCCCACCCCAGCCCGACTGGGGCAGATGGGGAGGCTTTATATGGCGGCCCAGCTTGTTGTTTTCTGGTCGGTTCAAAACTAAACCTGGGTTTCCATATAAAAATGGCTATTTTTGAGTGGTTTTTGATGACTTCGAGGCCTCAGTGCGTGTTAAGATCCCCCAGCTGCCTCCCCAGAGTTGAGGAAAGAGAAAGTGAGTCTCGTCCTCTCCTCGTCGTCGTGTTAGGCCTCCTCCTCTCCAAAAACGAGCCGACCTAAAGAGAAAAGTCCTCTCCTAATGGCCCTGTTAGTGTGTCACGGGTTAAAGTATTATTTACCTCGCCTCGCCGTCTTTCCCTGCACAGATGGGCCGAAACTCGTCTGCAGGAGAAGAAAGTCATTCAGTTGGCTTCAACTAACAGGGCATTCCTCCCTGTCTCACATTCACACACACATAAACAGCCATGCACTGATTCCCAGTCAGCCCTCAGCCCTCAGAGCCGGCAGAGAGACCACTCTCACCGGGGCAGGCACCGATCCTGGAGGTGCATGATACGGACACATTATCAGTATCGCGATTTTACTGCTGCATCTTACGATTTCGATGCCTTCCAAAACATTAAAGTGCCCATATCGTCACTTTTCTGACTCAGTCTGTATATATTGTTTCAAATGGTACATAAATAACTACAGGTAATAAATACAGCCCATTTTACAACCATCTTTTAAAACTGTACTTTTAATACAGCCAGTATTCCAATGGGTTTTTGTGATGTAACAAAACCACATTTCAATATAATCTGCTCAATCTAGGCCCCTTGCACAATATCAGTAACTTGATTTTGCTGCATAGTACGATTCTGATGCCTTTCAATATGTTAAAGGGCCCATATCATTACATTTCTGGTATTAAAAAAAGGCCCAAAGTTTCAAATGGTACATTTTTTACTCTACCCACAAATACAACCAGTTTTCCAATCAGATTTTGTGATGTTGCAAAACCACATTTAAAGATGACCTCCTTATTCCAGGCCCCTTGGACAATATGGACAAATTATCAGTACTCCAGTTTCCCGATACATAGTACGATTTCGATGCCTGTCAAGACATTAAAGGGCCCATAGCATCACTTTTCTGGCTTTAAAACAGGCCCAAAATCTATAAAAGTTTGAAATTGTACATTTTTACTCCTCCCATAAATACAGCCAATAAGATACAAAAAAGGGTCAATTTTCCAATCCGTTTTTGTGATGTAACAAAACCACATTTAAAAATAACCACCTTATTCTGGCCCCTTACACAATATGGAGAAAATATCAGTGTTGCAATTTTGATGTCTTTCAAGATATCAAAGCATCCAATTCACGATGCTAGCATTAAAAAAAACCTGAGTCTGTAAATATTTTCTCAAATGGTACATTTACTCCTCCCATAAATACAGTTTGTGATATACAAAACAGCTCATTTTCAAATCAGTTTTTGTGCCGTCACAAAACCAGCATATTTAAATAGATCTCCTTAGTCGACCTGTTTAGCTCCGCCCATTCATGCACTGATCCACCAATACCTTTTTCTGCTTAACAATGGAAATAATTAGACTTTTGCAGGATTACATGAAGACCTCGATTCATCAGAACACCCAGTAACTCACCTGGAGCTGTGATTGGTCACCCTGTCAGAAACACTGATTATTACAATATCGGTATTGCAGAGACTGATATCATGATAACGATCAACAGGTGATACATTGTGCAGCCCTTGTCAATACTGTTATTCCTGTTCTGATCAACTATAACCTTATAACATTAGAAAAGCTGACAAATTAAGATATATTCCCTCAATAGGGCTGCAGTAAAACAGTGCAATGAAATAAACACGGCATTGATTCAAATAACTGAATTGAAACCAAATCAATTCAATGTAGGAATTGTATCAGTACATATTATCCTGAATGCTCTTCCAGAACAAAAGAAACAAGTTATCGAATATCAGGTTAAAATATCAAATCAGAACGTCCTTCGATACCGATACTATTCTGACATCATCGTACCTACCTCCCATAACAGAAAAGCTGTTTTTCATTCAAGTACCATTGCTTTAGAGTGACACTTTATTATTCAGTTTTCAGCAGACTGGGTGAATTCCATTCGTTTTCAAACAGTTTTTCGTGGGAAACAAAACACGAAGGGTCATTTTGGGGTATTAACACTTACACGTACAAAATAGGTGTAAAATAATCACATTGGTATTTTTTTCCTTCGATTTTTTTTTTTTTTTTCAAAATCTCATTGCAATAAGAAAGAAAAAGGATTTTTAAATCATTACTCAAAAATGAGCCAACACACTCGATCTCCAGAAAAGGGCAACACGTTTTTTCATAAATACAGTTAGAGAGAGATCATACCAAGGACAATACAGGCATAGCACTTTTACAGACACAGCAGAAAAGAAGGGTAAATATGAAAAGTGGTCAGAAGCAGAATGAAACGGGGGACGCGGCTACAGAACAGCAGAGGCCTCGTCCCAAACGCGCACCTCAACAAAGGTTAAGTAACAAAGATTAAAAACAACACAAAAACATTTTTTTTTTCTTTAAACGTTCACTCGGGTGAAGACTATCGGCCAAAAAGTCTAATATAACATCGGTTTAGATACTGTATTTTTATTTCACAAGACTACCATCATGCACATCTGTACAGTAGGCTAATATAAGGTTTAAAGGAGCAATAAGCAGTATTGTGGTTGGAGATTGGGGGGGTTACTATTGACACTGCCATCAACCCAAACTTTGTAACATACCAGCACACTACTATTACAATTAAATCTCTTTCTTCTCAACACTACATTATCCTGAAATGTAAGCGGCTACTTATTGCTCCTTTAAGGGTGAGAGAAAACGGGAATGTTCTTTGGGTATAGATACACAAAATGATCATAACAATGAAACATGTAATAAGTGTTAAGAGCCTAGGTATCAAAATTCAATGTTGTTTCCCGCCGCCCTGCCTCGCGAGAGTCTGGGCTCGTTGTGGTCGTGGATTCGGGATGATTCCGGACATGCACTCTGTCGAATAAATAGAAAAGCTCGGCCTCACTCGCCGGGGTTTTTCTCTTTGCTCGTGGCCTCGCACAGGCCTCGTTTCTGCATGAGGGAGTAAGGGAACGGCGCTCCGTTGCAGGCACTGTAGTCCAGTTTGTTGAGCTTAGCCAATGTTTTGATGCTGCCCGGAGGTCGGCCAGGGCTGACCTTGTAGCCGGCGGCTTTGGTGGTGCCCAGCGGCCGTCCCGGGCTGGTTTTGAACCCGGCCGCTCTGGTGGTGCCCGGGGGTCGGCCGGTGCTCGTCCGATACCCGGCGGATTTGGTGGTGCCCGCAGGTCGACCTCGCCTCCCGGTCTTCCCGAGTCCTTTCTTTTTCTTGGATCCCTCGGGCGCCTCCACGCCCCTCATCCGAACGGTCTGAGGGTGAAAGTCGTTCTGGGCGTCCTGCATCTGGCAGGACATGGGCTTGATCATGCTCTGCGGCAGTGGGGGCAGGTTGGGCAGTGGGAGCTGCAGCGGCGGGGGCGGAGCCGACGGGTAAAACTTGCTGGACTGGGAGGTGCACAACTCGAAATGGCTGCCTGGGTGCTGGCCATCTTCGCCCAGGCTACCCAAGCCGTAGTCGCCACTGTTGCCGGCTACCTGATGCATCATTTTCTGCGAGGGATGAAAATGCAACAGGGAGAAAGGCATCAGACCACATTTCACACAACAGAACATTCAACAAGGTGTTAAAGGTGACACTATATGTCCAAATATTCTTGAAAACCTTCTGGGGTCAATCGGTTTAACAGGCAAAAAAAATTGGTCAAAGCTTATTACGAAAGTGAGCCGTTTGTCACATATACAACGCACACACACACACACACGGTACCTTGCTCAAGGGTACCTCAGTGGTCCCACTGACAGTCCTGGGATTCGAAACTACAACCTTCTGATCACAGGGGCCACTCCCTGGCATTTTACCCATCTATCCAACGTTCTACACTGGTCATGGCGACCTTGAGGTCATGTTCTATTGCTCAGTGCTTTTCTATGGAGAATATACAAGCTGTGTGCGAGATTACACACCTGTGTTCACAACGGGAGCACCTGTCTGGATAGTTTTATTCAAGTACTGTACAACAAAATGCATGCTTTATTATGAAGAGAGTATAACTAGGGTCTCATTATGTGGATTTACAGCAGCACAGCATGACTATAGGTTCAAAACTATTGCTTTTTTCCATTAGGAACGCAGAAAGAAGCTGTGTCTGCTAAACATCTGCATCAACCAGATGTTCAAATTTGATCAAAATTAGTGCATTTGTTGTATAGAAAGTTTTAGAAACAAACAGCGGTTTGCTACTCCAGTCCCAGACTTCATAAAGTCGAGAGGAAGACTTTCTCTGGGATCTGGTGTGGACCGATTCACACGGGATGGGAAATCTGAGGCTACTCGGAGTAGAAAACATGCCATAATATTTATCTGTCGTTATTTTTACTTCCCCAAACCTCACTGTTTAAGCTGACTGCAGTGTGCGGCTAGTTTTGTCATTAGTAATTTACAGCCAACATTTCCTGCCTTTTAAAATAAGGCGACATGCATGAGATTGATTGGAGCCACAAGTAAAGGCATCTTCAGGCCTCAATACTTCAGAATACTCTTTATCCACAGTACAGACAGGAGATTATTTCTGTGGATCATTTTATTAGAACTATTCAGATGGGATCAGGGTATCTCAGTGGTGCCACTAGCAGTCCTGGGATTCGAACCCATGGCCTTCCCATCACAGAGCAACTCCCTAACCACCAGATTTTGCTATCAGAGTATCATGTATTGCGATACAGTCTGCAAGAGTATCGTGATGTTATATGTTTGATTGTATCGCCCACCTATGGTGTGCATATTTGTTTACACAAATTTTCCTACACAGATAACACTACTCAGTGCGTGGGGACAGTACATTGATCACGGGTACCTTATTGGTGCCACTGGCAGTCCTGGCATTCAAACTCACAACCTGGCCACCAGATACATTTTTGACAGTACTGTTTTAAGTTCATCACTAATTGTGCATAACTGTGGTAGGTGTTTTTAGGAACATCGCAAATGGTCCATAACTGTCAAAAGTGTATCATGACACCATCATTAAAAAAAAAAAAAAAATTGCTCATCACTGGTGTGCACACGCGTTTCCGCACACTTGAAGCACTGCGGGACAAAAAATGCAGTTTACACAAACTTTGTACACGGATAATGCTGGGCAGTCTGTGGGGGCGGCACTTTGCTCAAAGGATACCGCAGTAGTGCCACTTGCAGTCCTGGGATTCAAACCCACAAGCTTCCTAACCACGAGGCCACACTGCCTTTTTGATAGTATTGTTTTTAAGTACATCACAATAAGGGCATTTCTGCCATATGTGTCGCAATATCGTCTGCATGGGAATATGAGTATCACAATGTTATAGGTGTGATTAACGCTTACCACTGGTGTGTATACGGTTTACACAAATTCCATACATGAAAACGTTATGCAGTGTGTGTGTGTATGTGTGTGTGGTACTTTGCTCAATACCACAACCTTAATGATGCATTTTGCAGTACCTGTATCATGTATCGTCATACTGTGTGCAGGAATATCGGAGTATCGTGTTATATGAATGATTGGATCGCACACCCCTGGTGTGCACGCGCAGTTGTGCACACGGAAAACGAACCTTTACGCAAATGTACTAAACGGATAACACCACGGTGCATTCACAAACAACAGAGAGGAGAGCTGAGGCCAGAGCCAGGATTACAGCAGGCCAGAGTGAAAACACACACACATACACACTCACATGAAAAACCCAGAAGGCGCACAAAGAGCGTCGTAGCTTTTTCCTACCCAAACATCGCCCCCTGCACCTATACCTCCCACCTACCCTCCCCCACCGCCTCCCTCACCGATCCGCCCCGAGCGGAGCCCCAGCCCGGCCGGGAGAGGGATAAAGAGGCCGCTGTACCTCGGAGCTGTGTCGGGCCGGAGCGGGTTAACTGAGGAGCGGACAGACCTCCATCCCCGGACCAGCCCGGCTCTGCTCCGAGACCCGCCGCCCCGGAGTCTCCGGGAGACTCAGGGCCGAGGAGAAGAGATGCAGAGGGGCTATGGAGGGGTGAACCGAGCGGATGTGTGTTCCGGAGCGGAGAGAGCCTTAAACCCACAGAAGAGCAGCCATCTTCACCAAAAACACACAGAACCAGAACAAGGCCAAGGCGCATGCGCATTGTGGGGGAGACGGAGGGGGAGGGCAGAGAGGAAATCAGACTTCTGTTTTTTTTTTCATACCTTTTTGTGTATATGTGTGTATTTTAATATATATATTAAATGTATATATATTCAAATACACATATATATATACTGTATCGTACGAAAAAAAAACACAGAACAGTCTAATTTGCACTCTACCCTCCCTGAGTATGACAACCATCCCATGCCAGTGCCTGTTAAATTCCTAAGCAAGCACCTCATTCTGCTTTATGAGTCCTGCATTGAGATCAAACTAGATTATTTGTAGTGGCTTGATGAGGAACTTACAGTAATAATAATAATACATAACAATAATAATACATTTTATTTATAGGCACCTTTCTGGCACGCAAGAAATGCCTCTAAAAGCTCCCTCACAACTCCCTACACATTATTACAGATTCATAGCTTTGATAGTAATTTTAATAGAAGGTGTTTCACAGTGGAAGGATACGTGCTGGGTGTACCAAAGAAAACGTTTCAGATTTTCCGCTGTTTTACCATCATCAGCATTACTTACAAACACAGAGAAGGCGTGCGGGTTCACTGGTGGGTTTGGAGACTAAACAAAGTGACTATATTGGAGATTATTCACCTCCACTGTACAGAATTAGGGATATGTAAATGTACACATGTACCATTTCATATGGTGCAAATGACTGTCTACTAAAAAGCAGTTTATTAGTAGTGTTCAACAGGGGCGGAAAGATAAGGGGGGCTTAGCCCCCAGGGTTGTAGGAAGAAATTAGCGTGTATAGAGGGCTGAAAACTTTTCTTTCTCTTGAGGAAACAAGTAAAGTTAAGCAGTGAACAGTTATGGACACTCATAGTATTGTTCTGTTGAACTGAGTACAAACGACG
>JBBPDE010000128.1:1008285-1019462 GCA_037974605.1 Nannopetersius ansorgii
ATGAACGTGTAATTTAACGTTTTCTTTAAGGTACTTACACTTGAAAAGAGCCGCGTCTCCATTTTCCGCCATTTTTCTAATCTGCCGTCGTGTCTCCCGCTGCCTTATGGGATAGTGCAGCGCACATCGAATGCATACTACAGAATTCAGCCGGAAGCAGTAGGTCATTCGGGAACTTCTCGCTACTGTTTTTCCCTTACTACGAATTCGGACATACTAGAAAGTGGACATTGGCGTGCATGTAAACGTAGCTGGTTTAGATTTTTCACAGTTTATGACTGTGGACGTTCTCTTCCATTGCATCATGCTGTGACTGTGCAACACTGTTAATATGACTGTGCTGGGTCGCTCAGCAGAGTCGCTCAAAGTGTTTCAGCATTTGCAGCAGCACCCATCTCATGAAGCATCCCCAGTCTGTGTGTTTGTAAAAAAGAAAGTTTGAATCCATTTTTTGAGTGGTGTTTGCCTTCTCTGTGTGCGTGTGTTGTGTTAATGGCTGCTAAATTTGTGAATTTGCCAAAGGAAATGCAGCGTGCAGCTAAGCCCTTTTAGAGCAGAGACGGTAACAGCTTTATGCTACATTAAGCCCAACCACTATTTTGAGTCTCTGAGGTTCAAGACGTTCTGTTAAAACAAAATAGAGCAGCTGCTCTGTTCTGGAAACTCTGAACTGTTCTGAACTCGATTCAGTAAAGAGAGACACACCAGGCCATCCTTCCCACCCAGAAAGCATTATCCTGATCTAGAGAGGCAGAGGAAGGCAAGGCCGTCCTGGTGGTGAGGGAGAAGCCCCTGCGATCAGACGGTTGTGAGGTTCGAATCTCAGGACTGCTAGTGACACCACTGAGGTGCTGTTGAGCAGGATACCATTCCCACATGCAGAGAAATAATCTCACACCATTCACACTGTGTGCTGTGGTGTGTTCACGTGTGACCGCTTTACACTAAAGTGTAAAGAGTGAGGAACCAATCCTCATCGCTCGGTACACCAAAGGGAGAGAACATCCTTACCAACAGTAAGTACCGTGACCATTATATGTGAACACACCACAGCACACAGTGTGAACAGTGTGAAATTCTTCCTCTGCATTTAACCCATTCACCAAGTGAAGCAGGGGGCAGCAGGAACACAGCACCCAGGGAGCAGTGTGTGGGCACGGTACCTTACTCAAGGGTACCTCAGTGGTGTCACTAGCAGTCCTGGGCTTCAAACCCACAACCTTCTGGCCACAGGGCCAACTCCCTAACAACTAGGCCACCAGCTGCCCCACAATCTCAAGACGAGGGGAAATATAGCCATCCTTCCTATCTTTAGCACATCACACTGAAGGATAAAGGGAGAGAAACGAATGCCCCAGTATCTAGAGAGCAGGACTGTCCCAGAGCTCGTAGTGTGAAAGGCTGAAAGACACCTTGGACAGGTCACCAGTCAAGGCTGGACAATGTGATAGCACGATAAATTACATCAAATCATACTTTTCAACCAATATACAAAACTGTGGATACTGTGAGTATACTGATCAGGGAAAGGAAAATGAGGGAGAGGAAATAATGCCACCTTTCCCATCCAGAGAGCATCACACTGAATGAACAAGCGAGAGGAACCAAGAGGACATTCTTCTTCCCTGTATACACGTTTCCACTGGTACCAGGAACCGTGAACAGATGTTTTCTCGTTACAAATAAAGCAACCCGTACCTGAGCCGAACCGGAGCAGCCCGACGGCAGGGCCAAAGCTGGGCCGCGGCAGAGCTGACTGCATCACTGCGTTCTGATTGGTCGAAATGTTGTCGTCACAAACAACCATGGAGATACAAAATATCTCCTGGGAAGTTGAGTATAAGCGCTACTGTCTGTTTGGGCTGAATATAAATTTCAGTGGGAGTTTCTACGACATTTACCTTTAACTCTGTGAGAAACGTGAAGGAGATCCAGGACGTCACTAACAGGTTCTCTGGGTTCGGTTCTCACCACATGGATAAAGAATGCAGAGAAAACACTGAAAACTCAAGACCATATATAATAAAAGAGCACAATAACAAAAGCAGCTCTGGCAGAAAAACGTTCCACTGGTTCGACTCCATGGACGCGGTTTTGGGACGACCGGTAATAAACTGTGTGGAGAGAATTGAGCGGCTGACGCGAGATACTCTGGAAAACAAAAATGTGCTGCAAGTTCGTGCCGTTTAGGTACAGCACGGTTCCTGTACACCTATGGAGAAGTGCCTAAAGCTTCAGATGAACAGTAGAGGGAGAGTGAATCAAGGCCATCTCTCCTGTGAAGAGAACTTCACGCTGAATGATGGAGGGAGAGGGAAGAAGACCATCATTTCTACCCAGAGAGCATCACCCTGAATGATTGAAGGGAGAGATAATAAGACTATCCTTACCTTCTAGAGAGCAGCACGCTGAACAACTGGTGGAGAAAGGGAGGAAGTCATTCTTCCCACCCAGAGGGCATCGAACTGAATGACAGATGGAGAGGAAACCAGACTATCTGTCTCAAAGGTGGCAGGAATGTAGGATTCAGAAGCTGGTCAGCTCAGGTTCTTCAGGCCATACCAGAGCGCTGTAGGATGAATTGTGGCTAAAAGTTTGCATACAGTCATAACAGGCTTTCAGATATTTCTGTTCATTTTCTACGGCAGAATGATTAAACATCTTTATTAAAACGATCTATTTCTGAACACATTATACCTACATACATATACATTTACTGCTGGCCTCCTACCTTCTGGTTACTGATCATAATCAACTGCAACCAGTCCCAGTGCCTTCATGAGTAAGGCTATTTTTGACAGCACTTGGTTGATCAACACATAACGAGTCAGGAACGCCACTTAGAGCCATTTCCAAGCAGCTTTCCAAGATCGTCAGTATTCTTTATAAGTATAAATTATTTAGAGCTAAACCTGCCGCCCTCAGCTAAGAGTACATTGCTCTAGAGGGTCAGATGCAGACCAGGAACCAGCAAGAAACTGGAAAGAGCTGGAAAACTGTCCACAGGCACAGTTTAAATCACACTGAGTGCTAGAAAAAACCCTGCCCTACAAACTCTATGGCAGTATGAGAGACAAAGATGGAGAGAGAGCCTAAGGCTTCTTCAGCACAACATCACATTTTCAGCTAGAAAGTTTAGCCCTGAATGTAACCAGGTGTTCCAACCGGACACTGACCCTAAACACATGCCCGTTTTTTTAAAGGGCTTCACAAAATGCTGACCTCTGCCCTGTTGAACTGTGCAGACAGGCACACGCCAGAAAACCAACACCTTTGGCTGAACTCTACCAGCTGTGCCTCGATGAACCGTCAAATTTCCGAACAGATTTCTTCCAGAAGCATTCGAGTGATGAAAAGCGCTAAGGGCCAATAGTACCGTTTCAGAATGGATCAGTTTAACCGTTTTTTTTTTTCTTTCAGGAAACTCACAAACTCCCTGAAAGCTATATGGTGTCCACACTGCAAAAACTCCTGGTCTAACTAAGACTTGCAATCGTATTTCCAGCCTAAAAGTCTTCTTGATCTTGTTTTGAGAGTGATAGACTATATAAGAGCAGACTGTGTAAGATTATTGTGATTAAGGTTTTTTTTTTTCCATATTTCAAGAAATCTTACCAACTGTAAATATATTTCACTTGTTTCTAGTCTAGTTTCTAATTTCTTTAAATAGAAAAAATATCTTAAAACAATCTTTATATACAATATCAGAGCAAAAATATCTGCTCTTATATAGTATATATTCTCAAGACAAGATCAAAAAGACTTTTAGACTAGAAATAAGATTCCAAGTCTTAGTTAGATCAGGAGTTTTTGCAGTGCAGTCATTCTGCCACAGAAACAAACAGCTGCAGAAAACTTTGAGCCAAACTCTGCCCTGATATTAATGTTCATCATGATCATCAAGTTGCTAGTCCTGTTCTCCAGTCGAAGGCCGTGTTCAAGGTATATTGGAAGATCTTCATAAAGAATGGGCCAGAAGTGTTCCATGGTCAAACTAGACGACAGCACCTTCTGGACCTTCCTCCTGCTTTAAGCTCCACCTGTCCTCTCCACCTCTGCTCTCTCACTCTCTCACCTCAGTGCCTCTCTGTCTCTCTCGACCCTCTTCTGCTCTCTGTCTCTCTCCTCTGATTTCAGACTCTTTTCTCTTCCTCTGCCTTATAACGTTTTTCTTTTGTGTTTTTTTATTCCTCCTGCCCCCCCTCCCAACCCCTCCCTACTTTGGAACCTCTTTTCGTCCCTCTTGGTTTGATCTTCACTCATTTTTTTATTTTTCAATCGCACACGATTGGTTGGTAATCTCCTTCTCTTGCATGTCCTCTCCTCCACTCGCATCTGCTCTTCTTTTCTCCTCTCCTGTCTCCTCTCTTCTACTTCCTTTCTTCCTGGATCTTTTTTTCTGTTCCCACACTGCTCTCCACTCTTCTCCTTCCTTCTTTCTTCCTGCATCTTCTTTGACCTCCTCTCTCTCCTCTTCTCTTCTCTTTCTGTCTTCACTCTCCACTCCCCTCTTCTCCTCTTCTGTATTTTCTCCTCTCCTTCATTTTTTCTTCCTGCTTCTACTTTTTCTGTCCCCACTCTCCTGTCCTTATCTTTCCTCTTCTCCTTCCTTCTTTTTTTTCCTGCATCTTCTTTGACTGTCCCCTTTTTCTTCCTGTATCTTTTTTTTATTCCCTGCTCTCCTCTCCCCTCTTCTCCCCCTCTCTGTTAGGATGATCCATATTCTTCTCTAGGTTCGATCGATCCATCCTTGGTTGCAGGAGGAGAGGGGGTTTTGGCGCTGAACCCCGCCGCGTCCCTCTCCTCTCTGGGACCTTCGGCCTCGCCATGGAACGGAGCCCTGCCACCTCTGCCCCCCTTGCCCCCACTGCCACCCCGCCTCCACATCAGCCAGAACGGGGACCTCCGCTCCGCCCCCGGCTACCCCAACATAGCCATCCAGACAGCCGAGGGGCCGGCCGCAGGGTGGGGTGCCGAGGGAGGGAGGGGCATCTAGTCATGTGACCTCTTCAGATACTAATTTGAATGACAATACCGCCGTAAAACGGATATAAAAATTACACACAAACACACTTTATGTGTAACATGGATGCTATGAATTCACACATTCCAGCACATTGTCGCCATTGAAGGAGAACCATCTATGAAATGGTAGTTTTATTAAAATACTAAACATTCTTTGCATAAAAGTAATTAGTCCATCCATCAAGAAATGTACAGGTTTTCTTGACAGCGATGACATGTTTGTGGCTTACCTGCAGGCTGAGCTTAGCAGCCATCTGTCCATTTCTTCTTTTATCTGTTCATTCAAGGACAAGCTCAACCAAAAGTGGACGCTAGCGGGACAGGAGAGATGCTGGTTGGCAGTTTTAGCTGCACTATATTTTAAAGGAGGTTTCTTGGAGTTTCTCAACGAAGCGGGTCAGCTAAGCACATCCAAAGCGAGAAGAAAGTTGCAGAAAAATTATTAGTGGTTCCTAAGGTTTAAGTTTTCTCTAGGATATGTGCTGGCAGCTTGAGTGTTTTCTTTCCTGGTCTAGTAAGGCATGGCTATTTAAACCCTGGCCTTTTATTATAAAGCTCCACTTTCAAAGGTTTTGTAATTCAAGGACACGCCAGGAGACTCATTGTTCTGGGCTTTTTGTAACTCATTTAGTGCTTTTGTAGCCCATTTTTGTATCTCTGATTAGAACTTGAAATATCTGTCTGAACCCAACAGGACCCATCAACTCACACCAAGCTTAGCTCTGGTCCAGATTTCACAGCCCACTTTTCACCTTTAACTGATTTTACCCTGCATTTCACCGCTCTGTTAGATTTCCTGCTTATTTTCATCTTCCTCTCTGCTTTCTTTGCCACGACATGGGAGTCACCCACTCTATTATGGGCAGAATTTAGCAGATTAGAAAACGGATGAACAGGAAATTTAACCAAGAATCATTTCACTTGAGCGTAGTTCAGTGTAAGCAGTATGTTGTACGTACATCTTCCAGCTTGAGGCACAGGCACATGTTTGGAATTGTTGTTCAAAAGCATTTGGTGCAAAATTTGTTTCATGTTGATCTGCTGAATAAATTATTTTATCTCTAATTATTTCATCACTATGATTAGCATTATCAGGTTTGATTTGGCCGTTTGTGGGGTGATGAGCCAGTTTGTATCAGAAACGAACCAAATTTTCTCGTTTGGGTCAGTTTTCGACTCTAATGTGGGCTCAGGTTTGGACAGTTTAAGATTTGGCACAACGGGTCGTGTTGGATCGGGTTCAGACAGAATGTTATTGGGACGTATCCCAGTTCAGGTAGAGAATTCATGTCGGATTAAAGTTCTCTCTGAATAGTGGTGGGATGGGATTGGTTCGAGGACAGAGATTTTATCCAGTGATCTGAGTTGGTCATTTTATGGTCAGAATTAATTAGCGAAGAGAGTAAATGAACAGATACAGATTTGTGTTGTTTCTCAAGAACTGTGTGTGTGTGTGTGTGTGTGTGTGTGTGTGTGTTTACCATCCATCACTCATCTCACACCCATCCCATTTGCAAATGTATCGTCCATCCGATTACAGTGTAATTTCAATTCTGGAGAATCTTTAAGCATATTAGAACTGTATTTGAACAAAGACTTTGTCAGTCCTGCTTAAGACTAATGGACATTTTATCTGTCAATCAAAGACTGAGTGGATTGTGATTGGACCTTAAATTACCTGCTTCCCTCCTGCAATCTCTCTCTCTCTTTTTCTGCCCCCCCGACCCCTCTTTCTCCCCCCCAGCCAATCTACGGTGGTCACACTGGAACATGATTGACCACAGCAGGCCGAAAGGACACGTGATCAGTCCAGCGACAGTCCGGCAACCTCTCTTGTGTCTGATTGGCTGAGAGAGGGGAGAGAGGAAGAGCCTGAGGGGAAACCCCCCGCCACCAACCGCTCTCTGGCGCGTTCACACCCTGAAAAGCACACGCATAAATGCATACACACGCGAGAGCACTTACGCCATTCTGCGTGTGTCTCTCCTCCTTTCTCTCCCTCTCTCTTTCTCTCTCCCTCCCCAATATTGAGCCAAAAGAATGACAATCAGCTCTTTTGTATGTAATGGAATCACGAATCACTTGCTGGGTGCAGTTTTTTCGGCCGTTCTTGTTCAAAACCGACTCTGGCCTTCACATCGCAATCTTTACTGCAAAGAAATCGACACAGAGAGAGGGAGAGAGAGAGGGACTCCATTCCTTTATCCGTACATCTCCCTTAATACACCTCAGCCACTCTCTCTCTCCTCTCTCGCTCTCCTAGCAAGAGTATCTGTTGTTCTCAGCATGATGGTTGTAGAGAGGCTGTGTGTTAGTCTCATTTGTGTGTGTGTGAGTGTGTGTGCGCTCGGTTATGGTCTCTCTTACTGACTACATAACCCACAAGCCTCCTCTTCCTAATAATGACTCAATAACACTTCTTGGGGTTCTTTTTGTTTGTTGTTTTTTTTGTTTCATTTTGGGGTTTTTTTTCCTTTCATTTCTTTATATCAAGCCTTTTCAAACTTTGTAAGGAGGCGTGGTCTTTTCTGAGCCAATCAGATGTTGCCATACTGCTCAGAAGCCTCTCCCCCTTCGCCGCCATGTGGGCGGAGCCTCTTCTCTGTGCCTAAAGAGCTCTATACATAACAGGGGAATGAAAAAAAAAATATATATATATATATATGAAACTTTACTAACACACAGGAGCACACAGGACACTCTTTTTTTTCACGCTCTGGAGTTTGTACAGGAGCCAAAAAGTATACCAGATTGAATTGTGAAAAAAAAAGATTTATCGTCTCTGATTGGACCTGCTGCTTTTTTGAGGACTTTAAGGAAAAAATAAAGGATCCACATCCCCTCATCTCATCGATGGGACACCGAAACCAAGAAAAGGAGCAAAAGAACTTGAGTGAGTGCGCGAATGTGTGGAAACGTCACAAAAACGGGGGAGTGTCAACAGAAAAGACGACCTGCTCGGTTCGCTTTAGTGAGTGTGTGGCTCTTGGCATTCGTCTGCTCAAAATCAATGGGACTTGTTCTGCATACAGGTGATTCTGTGCATCAGTACGACATTACGAACGGATTCGTTTCGTTTTTTCCTTTGTGAGTGTGTGCATGCATGTGTCTGTGTGTGTGTATACGTATGTGAGTGTGTGTGTGTGTGTGTGTGTGTGTGTGGGCACGTGTGTCTGTGTGAGAGATGACTATGATCAGATGGGGAACACCGCGATCAGCTAACGGCAGGGACTCGCTTCGAAAGGAAACAGCGGTTCGAGAGATCAGCCTACTCACTAACAATCTAGTACTTATAGCTCTATTAATAGCCCTAGGACTTATAGCCCATCTACTCAATGTTAGAACTTTATTTAAGCACAAAATATACCCATTACCAATGTACTGTATTGTGGCAATGTAATATAATACTCTCCTAAGCATGGAGAAACACACACACACACACACACACACACACACACAGAGGTCAAGAAAGAAAGCAGTAGCAGCATTGAATCTTGCCGTTTCATACCTCATTTGGTCCTACTGTTACTTTCTTTTAGGCACAAACACGCACCTCTTCGCAGGCCCACGCCGGACACACGTTCCTATTGGCTTTCCCTCGCCGTTAGATTGGGAAACCTTCTTTCCGAGATCGGTAGCTGATTTTTAGCCGCGCGAGCTTCTGACGGGAATTTCACTGTAAATAGAGCCTGAGGACTTTGGATCAAGAGACCTTGTTCATTTATACAGTTTTATTCATTTTACCAAGTCCTATTGTTTTTAATGATTCTTCCTTCGATGTTCGATAGGTGATTAACACATATTACACCATTAGCTGGTTCTTTGCTGGTAGGTTTTTAGTCAGTTGCTTTTTTATTTATTTATTTATTTATTGATTAATTTATTGCTTTTTATTTTTTATGATTATTCTTTTCGTTGTGGTTGAAAGTATTGATACTTATTTTGTCTGCACTTCAGATACTATTTATGAAAAGAAAAAAAAAAAAGACAAAAAACAAAGAAAATTGAAACGAATCGATCCCCGTGCCTAAACGATTTTGGTTCTGGGTTGCCTGGATGGGCTCGTTTTGTTGCCATGGAGCCGAGCAGCAGCAGCCGCTTCGAATACAAGCGAAGAGCCACATCAATGAAGAGTTAAAACAAAGGCTGCGTCCCAAATCGACCCTGTGCTCTATAGGTAGTAAGCTTAAGAGGGATTTGGCCATTTTTCATTGGGTTTTGTTACTTGGTGCCTTGAGGAACCCACATTACCCCCTAAAAATGTAGGTGACTGTCGAGTGTCCTCACTAATTTAGTGTATCCCACAATATTAATCCAGCTAATTAAATACTTATACGTTAAATCTACATTAAAATTACCCTGTAACATCCTGTCTGCCTTTTGTTAGCATTCATGATCAAGGGAGAACAGGACAGTTTCTGACCACAAAAACTCGCAACTTGCATTCAGACAGTTCCAGCTCCGTGATGCAATGTCAACTAGTCTTAGGCTTAAACAGACTTTTAGGTTTCTATTCTATTTCTATCAATGTGCTACTTGTTTATAGTGCTTCACAAGAGGCAACCTGGAAAACGGTCAGCCAGATTTGTGGTCCTACTGCAGGCATTCATTTTATTTTCAGCGCTATTTTAATGACAAACATGCCATGGTCCAGCCACCTTTAAGATAAACAAAGCTTCGTAAATATTTTAACCAAACACACACGCACGCGAAACTAGCACAAAATAGTGCAAGGCAGAGTTAATTATAGTGAAACAAAACAAAAACAAAAACACTGCTTGAACCTTACTTCCAGTCCCCTCATCTCTTTGGCTTCTAGTCTATCCTGATGATCATCGCTCTCGTCTGGCTGGAGAGCTCAGTTTTTAAAGCTTTTTGTCTCCTCAGCTAATACCTTTCAGCTGTCCCTCATCAGGGGAGGAGCACAGCACCATCTGTGGCACATGACAGACTGCCTCCCCACCACAAAACAAACAGCATCTAAACCATGGCTAGTTCATTTTTCATCTTCATCTTAGACACACTTTTAGGTCATTCAAAATAACAAAAAATGTGTTTTAATAAACGTGGCAATAGATCCCAAACTTTGAGAACAAATTTTGGGCCAAAAGGACAATTCACGGGACAAATAGTTTAAATTTTATTTTGTAATATTACACCATATAAGGAAATAACTATGTTTATTTCTGCATGGGGGCGTGGTGAGGTTAGGGTAACTTTCTGGGGAGGGCCTTAAGGGATCCCAGTGACACCAATGTGACATAATCAGGGCACTCATTTTTGTTCCCTAGATACGTCACTATGTATTGAGCCGGGGTCGATTCGAGACTGGCCTGAACCCTTCTCAGCACAGAGAAGCAGAACCTTCTGATTTTCTATAGCCACCTTTTTGTGTATAAAAGTCCTCCTAAGAAAGATAGTGGTAGTGCAACGTTTCTCCCATTGTGTAGCGCTATATTTATTCTTTCAAGTCATGAGAGTTTGTATCTAATCTTTAAGAGCGAAACGTCCCCAACGTGGGAATCCTACCCTTAAACTTAGCCATAGCCATGGACAAGCCATACACACCCTGTCCTTCTTACAGGCTTTAGGAGCGTAGGAATGTACATATTTATACAGAACCACAGAAATGCTTACAAATGGAGGGAAATACTCAGTGTTAAAAATGTGGGACACCTCAGCGTATGGAGACATGTTGTGAATGTTAATATTGTTAAGAAGACAATTATTATATTCAAATATGATTATTATTGTAATTATCATTGGTTTCATTTGATTGATGATGATATGATGATGATGATGATGATTGATAAATGATCAGCAATTTATTTCCTTTTGTGAATATGAGTTTACATTATTCCAGAAGTTTAAATAATTGGACAAATTAATAAATAGATATATGCTAATGTATAAAAATGTCATTTTTTTATGCTGTCATTAAAGTCGCAGAGCACACACACATTTTCATACTAAACTTTTCACGACAGGGGGTCTTCAGGTTACGACACAGTTCCGTTCCTACAACAATGAACCCACGTAGTTCGCAGGTACGACGCCAAGAACAGTGAAAGTGAACATTTGTCATACGTGAACACACCACAGCACACGGTGTGAACAGCACGAAATACTTCCTCTGCATTTAACCCATTCAC
>JBBPDE010000128.1:1049411-1073294 GCA_037974605.1 Nannopetersius ansorgii
GTGTGGATTCTCCCATCACCGAGGCTGAAGTTACAGAGGTGGTTAAAAAGCTCCTCTGTGGCAAGGCCCCAGGGGTGAATGAGATTCGCCCGGAGTTCCTTAAGGCTCTGGATGTTGTGGTTGACACACATCTGCAACATCGCGTGGACATCGGGGGCAGTGCCTTTGGATTGGCAGACCGGGGTGGTGGTCCCCCTCTTCAAGAAAGGGGATCAGATGGTGTGCTCCAACTATAGGGGATCACACTCCTCAGCCTCCCCAGAAAGGTTTTTTCAGGGCTGCTGGAGAGGAGGTTCCGTCGGATAATTGAATCTCGGGTCCAGGAGGAGCAGTGTGGTTTTCGTCTTGGACGTGGAACGGTGGACCAGCTCTTAGTAGGGTCCTGGAGGGCGCATGGGAGTTTGCCCAACCAGTCTACATGTGTTTTGTGGATCTGGAAAAGGTATTCAACCGTGTCCCTCGGGGACTCCTATGGGGAGTGCTCTGGGAAAATAGGGTGTCGGACACCTTAATAAGTGCTGTTCGCTCCCTGTACAAAGCTGAAAGAACTTGGTCTGCATAGGCGGCAGTAAGTCGACTCGTTCCCTGTGAGGGTTGGACTCTGCCAGGGCTGCCCTTTGTCACCAATTTTGTTCATAATTTTTATAAGCAACATTTCTAGGTGCAGCCAGGGTGTTGAGGGGGTCCGGTTTGGCGACCTCAGGATCAGGTCTCTGCTTTGTGCAGTTCTGTTGGCTTCGTCAGGCTGTGACCTACAGCTCTCACTGGAGTGTCTGGGATGAGGATCAGCACCTCCAAATCCGAGACCATGGTCCTCAGCAGGAAAAGAGTTGAGTGCCCTCTCTGGGTAGGGGATGAGATCCTTCCCCAAGTGGAGGAGTTCAAGTATCTCTGGGTCTTGTTCACAAGTGAGGAAAGGAGATTGACAGATGGATTGGTGCAGCGTCTGCAGTGATGCGGGCACTGCACTGATCTGTTGTGGTGAAGAAAGAGCTGAGCTGGAAGGCTAAGCTCTCGATTTACTAGTCAATCTACGTTCCTACTCTCACCTATGGTCACAAGCTTTGGGTAGTGACCTCAGGGAAGACCTAGAGCACGATGGAGAGACCATGTCTCTCGGCTGGCCTGGGAACGCCTCGGGATCCCTCTGGAAGAGCTGGACAAAGTGGCTGGGGAGAGGGAAGTCTGGGTTTCCCTGCTTAGGCAGCTGAAATTAACAGCTTGCTCATCTGAATTAAACACTTAACTGGCATATACACATCCAAAGCAGCATACATCTGCTAATATACATGCTCACTCACCAGAGATTCAAGTTTTGTATACACGGTTGCTATGACAACCACAGCTCACGCCAGTCCAGCTTCCAACCAAGTTTTCCCAGTCTCTAGTACTCGAAATCCTCACTCAACCAAACAAAAATAAGTTCCATCTGATCAAGTCCTCCAATAACAGTGCAAAGAAAGTAAAAACACGAAGTTTTTCAAGTGCTAAGTTCACTGCTGACTCCAGCAAACCACTGTCTCGCTCTCGGTCCGTATGAGAAAGAAGAAAAAAATGGAAAAAACGGTGCAACGTCACAGACGTCACCAACGTCACAAACTGTGCAATGTCACAGACCACTTCTGATTGGCTCAGAACGAGCACATGAAACCACGTCACCCATATCACCCACGTACGTCTCTATCACACTCAGTAACAGCACATTTCATCATGGTTCTCTCTCTTTTTTTTCTTTTATAACACGAAATGCCCCTCTTGTGAGCATATGAATAAATGTGTCTATTTATTGTTTAGCGTTATTGTCATATTTAATATTTTTAGTTATCCATGTCATAAGAAACAATATGAATTTATTCATTTAATTATATCAGGAGTTCTGTGTGTATCATATGAGCTATATGAGTTAAATTATTTATTTAACATATAACCTACAGCCAACTAGACCAGTGACTAGGAAACAGTAACAGGTTACACAAGCTTAAAAAAATAAAGTATTCTGCAACTTGGTTTATTTTCTTTTTTGAGTAAATAGTTTTGTCTTTTGCTTAACTTTAATAATTTCTTTGCAAAAAATAGTAACCAACATACATTTTTACTCTTGTTTCTAAAAAGTGGCCCATAAAATGTCATTCAGTGTAATAAAATAGATCATTTTAAAAAATGTATGTACACCCATTTATTCTTATTGCAGAGTTTAATCAAGCAAGCACAAACACGAAGACTATGTTCATGTCAAGATGAGATCATTTATAGAGAAATATTGAGGGTATTTGTGTGCGTGTATGCACCTCTACATATTGCACATCTTGTACTTGTACATTATTAATAAACTGTGAATTTTATACAGAAATATGATCTCCTTGCGTGTTTAAGATGTACTATATGAAAAGATTTTGATCGCAATTGATTGTGTTCGTTGAAAATTCATTGTTATATACTGCCCCCCTGGCCCCCCCATGTAAAAAAAGTCTAGCTCTGCCACTGCTCTTTACTAAACTCCAATTATTAGTGGCAATGTGAAATCTTTAAACATTGTTCATATTCTTCCAAACAGTACTCATTCACCCTCAAAACATTTTTGCACCAAAGAGTAAGCAGCTTAAAATACATTATTCAGTTTGTTAGTACATTCCTGCATATACTTTACTAAACAAATAATTTTAGTAATTTTACTGAAACTATTAGAAAATTATGAAATGATTAGAAATATTTTCATGTCAATTTATGCATTACACTTAATGACCACAATTTCTTACACTGAATGACGCTTTGTTAAAAAGCCTATATGAAATTCTACCATCAGCACTATACTGTTGTATTATTATTATCATTAGGCTTCAATAGCCACAGTCCTGAATAAATGACAGTGGAGGGAAATATTGCAAAATAGTTGGAATTTTATTAAATAATTAACATTCTCAAAATCCAGGACTATTGCATGTTTTGCTGCAGCCCTGTGTTTCCTTTGATTTTCACTTCTTTGAAATGTCATGATCTGACAGAGACCTGATTGGTGAATGATCAGGTTTTGCACCCAAGGCTGCTTCCTTTCTCCTCCTATAATTTTCTCTTCTCTTTGCAAGTAGTAGTACATGAGCTATTGGGTCTGCATTACATTTTTTTCTGTATTTAGCCTCTGCCGGTTTGTTGGAAGGCATCTATAAAAATTAATAAGTGATTTAATGTTAAATCAACGTATTTTAATTATTAATTTAGAAGATGTAAGATACACTACTAAATACATAGTAAAATATAAACAAAAAGTGATAAGTTATCGCCAATGTACATTTTACTGTATTTATTACTGTATTTACCTGCTCATACCAAAGAAAACGCTTGAGCATGAATTACAGTACAGTCTGTACAGTTCTATGTAAATTGTATGTAAACTGTAGTCATTTTGTTCATCACAACACAACATATTTCCACTATATGCTAGTGTTCTTGGAACGTAGCCCCTGCAATTACACTATACAACAAAAGAATTATAGAATTATTATTGGTCTATATGTACTAACATACCCTCTTCACCGTGGTCACATTTTTTACTTCCAGATTTTTTTGCAGGCATGGGTCAGATTTTGCGCACATATACGCACATTCTGCCCTCAATTTTTTTTTCTATAGATCGCAACGTATGCGTAGGAAGAGGGTGCGCATCTTTTAGGTCCCGTTTTGTGCGTACGCAACGGATATAAATTAGACCCCTGGTGTTTTTGTCATGTAAGCACAAATATTGATCATTCTAAAGAGCTCACAAATCTTCAAGTAATCCTTTATGTCTAATACAGCAGGAATTATTAACCGTCAAATTAGATTAATCTTGTGTTTTTTCCTTTCTACATAATATCATGAATTTTTTTTATTAAATTGGACACTAGCTGAACATGATAATTGTCTTGCATTTTATTTTGTCTTTATTTTACTCCTCCAGAAATAAATCTCATCCTGGAACAGCTCTGTGAAGCTGCCTTGCTGTATGTCTTAAATTGACTTTCACAAACACATGAGTAGATGTTAGTGAGGTGAATACACCACGCTGATGACATTTGGGCGGGACAAATGAGGACATAGCTTCCAAAAGAGGCGCTAGTATTTTCTGAAGTATCATTTCACAAAGAGTAAGAGTTTTAGTCAACAGAGTGATCTCCAAACCTAACAGTGCATTCGCACGAGAAAATATGTTTCACTGTACAGAATTTGGAAAAAAATTTATTCAACCGACTGACCTCCAACGTCACCAACGCGTTCACACAGGAGAAAAAAACGTATCACTGTACAGATCGTGGGAAGAGTTTTAGTCTACAAAGAGATATACACAGTTCATTCACATAGGAGATAAATCATATCACTGTATAGAGTTTGGAAAGTTTTAATCGACTGAGAGACCTCCAACGTCACCAACACGTTCCCACAGGAGGGAAACGATATGAATGTACAGAGTGTGGAAAGAGTTTTGATCGACAGAGCAATCTCCAAACACACCAGAGCATTCACACGGGAGAGAAACCATATTATTTTACACAGTGTGGAATAGCTATAGTCAGCAAAGTGGTTTTCAAACACACCAGCGCATTCACACAGGAGAAAAGCCGTTTTAGTCAACAAAAGTTTTAGTCAACAAAGTCATATCCAACGTCACCAACGCGTTTACTCAAGAGAGAGACCATATAAGTGTGCAGAGTGTGGAAATAGTTTAAGTCACCTGATTAATCTCCAAATATACCAGCGCATTCACAGGGGAGTGAAACCATATCACTGTAGAGTGTGGGAAGAGTTTTAATCAACAGAGTGACCTCCAATGTCACCAACGCGTTCACACAGGAGAGAAACCATATCAATGTGCAGAACGTGGAAAGCGTTTTAGTCTCCTGATTAATCTCCAAACACACCAGCGCATTCACACGGGAAAAATTCCATATTACTGTACAGATTGTGGGAAGAGTTTTAATCAACAGAGTACTCTCCAGCGTCACCAATACGTTCACACGGGAGAGAAACCATATAACTGTACAGAGTGTGAGATGAGTTTTAGTCGACAGAGTAATCTCCAGCGTCACCAGAGCATTCACACAGGAGAGCAAAACAGAATGTAAGATTTCTTATATATTGAAATTATTACAAAGCTGGAATCTTTGGATGGAGTTGTGTATAGCAAGCAATCACTGCACTCTGGAGCAGTGGAAATGTTCTCTGGAGCGCTGAATCATGCTTTAGTTTCTGTCATTTTGATTGAATAAATACAGGTTTGGAAGATTCCAGATGAGAAGAATGCAGAGGGACAGCTGTACAACTGAAGCTGATTTGCTCCCTTTGAAAGGTGACAGACTTTAGGGACAATGGTGGCTCATGTTCAGGCGCCTGGAGAACGTTGCCATATTATTTGGGCTTTCTTATGGTTCTGGGTTTTTTTGTTTTGTTTCTTTTGTTTTGTTTCTTTGTTTCTTTTTTGTTTTGTTTCTTTGTTTCTGTAGAAATGTGCAGTGGAGAAAACAAAAACAACTGAGTTTAGAATCAACTTCAGTATTCGTCAATAATAATGAACATATCTTGTGACGTAACTAAATTACAGTACATTTTCAAACACTTCAAATAAGAAAGGACCTGTTTTGTTAACAAGTAATTTATTAAATTCTGAAATGAAACATTGGTACCTTTATTTTTTAGGAGATGAATTGCATTCGTAACCTCAGATGGATTATCACATAACTCTAATTTCATGTGATGGCGAGTTCAAAAAAGTTTAGTCTGAGAATTGCAAAATGTTGAGCTCTATGCATTTTTGCCATGTTTGCATGTGAGACTGCTTGAAACATTGACACACTGACGCAGGAATCCAGTGGAGAGATGAATAATGTTACATACAGTATACATAAAGGGATTAACAAATCAATCCAAAAACATATCTGCAATAACACAGAGTGAAATTCATATACAAACGCAAGCACAGACCCACTACACAGTAAACAGCTTGGAAACTAAAAATACAGTCACTGGGCATAAATTGTTGATTTTCTATTTGTAACTGTAAATACTGAAAGGTTGTGATGTTGGTTAATTTAAGGAGAAGTGGGCGTGTGCCTGATAAAATGAAAGGCTAAAAGAGATGATTTAAATGGTGATGGTAGGACACGTTTTCAGTTTAATGTGAGTTTTCCAAAAGGGTCCTTCCACTTGTTGGACCCTCTACTGTGGATCCTCAGGTTCTGCTGAAGTTCTGCTGATGAGACCTGCCTCTCGGCAACCTACGGGAATGCAGTGGGCGTGGTTTGTTGGAATACATGCAGGGTTTTGTGCTCGTCATTTATCATGTGGTTGTAGCATGAAGGCTGGGTTGTCCAGCAGATGGCGGTAATTCCACACTTGTGCTTCTCCAAACCCAAAGCGGAGAAGAAGATCCCACCGTGTGTTTGGAGAGAGGAGAGTGGGAGCGCTTGTGCTGGAGGTAAGATGTTTTGCTCTGGTCCACCGCGTTCACAGCTTGTGTTTCATTAGAGAAGTGCTGGAGTATTATTCTGCATAATGTACATTTCTGAAAAGGAGGAAAACGCGTGAGGGAACACAAATGCAGCGTTTCATCCAAACTCGGATGGGAAGCTCCTAAGCTTTTGTGTGGCGTTGCCAGATCTCACGCGAAAAACAAGACAAAGGCCTGTTAGGTTAAAAAAAAAACGAACAAAAAAACAAAAACTGACGAGTTTACTTACCATAGTGGAAGTGGGAGTGTCGTATTTATTACGTATGTGTGGGTGTGAGTGAACAGAACAGAACAGTGCTAAAGTCTTAGGAACCTACTCAGATAGTTAAAAGCCATTTTCTCTGCGTGTTATAAAGTGTGTCTTTCTTACAGCAAAGATAACATTAGAATACACGTGAACAAACAAGATCGCAATGAGAAGTATCAGGATAAGTTTAGTTTGTAAAAATAATTGATATTGTGTGAACTGGTGAGAACACGGTTTCTATTTTAGATACTTCCTCATTGTTTGGATTGTGAACATGAATGTAAATGTAAATGAAACTCCACCAGCAGCTCCTGATTTAATTTAATGAAGGACTGTTTGAGTCAAACCAGGTTTCTGATGAAATTTCAGTAGTTTGGACCCTCCACAAGAGCCCCCTGATATACTGAACATAACATCACTGATGAAGAGTGTTATCAGGGGTCCAAGCACGCAGTCTAGAGGATCCCTTTTGTATCTATGTTGATTTGTTTTAGGGGTCCAAGCATGCAATGCAGAGGATCCTTATTGTATCTATGCTGATTTTTTTCTTTTTTTTTCTGCCTCAAATCAGGTTGGGGAGCAAAAATCGCACAGCCTTGCAAGTTTGTACGTACTTGCGGTACCGCTACTCACCAATAACTTCAGCAATTTTTAACCGTAGGTCCGATTTTCTAAATTCTTTTTGCATGTTATTTCTTGGCTTTAGCCGATTCAATAATTTACGCTTAATTAGATTGTTTGCTATATAATTCTCACAGCCTGCACACTCCAAACCAGGCCTGTACACTTTAAGCTCAAGATAAAAGAGCGAAACTTGCATGAAGCGGTCAGTCTGCTTATTGTTAAACTTTAATATAGCATAACTTAAATGGTTGGCCAAAATGTATATTTGCTAATTTGCGTAAGCTGCAAAACAAACATTTGCGAAAAAGTCCCTGTTTTTTTGACGTATCTGCACAATTGGGGTTTCGTGTCGCAAGACACTGATCGCCAATAATGAACAAAAATATGCACATTAAGTTGGTTTTGGAATACAAGAAGTTAAACTGCAATTAGTCATAAACCCTTGGTTGAATGCTTACTAAACTGTGTAAACCCATGCAAGTCTATTTTTACCACTTAGTGGCACTATGACAGGTCACAAAGTGTTTATAGCACAAAATTGCCTCTATCATTGCCTCTATCTCTCAAGCAGTGTGGCCAAGGAGCTCACAAATGCTATTCTTGAAAGTAAGTGAAATCATGCTACCATATCATGAAATACTTGGCCTATATCCGCCAAAGCAGCTGCAAAAATTTTAAATGGCAAAAATCATGGGAGGTGCTACAAATAGACATTAGCATTTCTTCTCTGTACTTAATGCACGGCCTGTGCAGCTTAAAGTGTTTGAACCTGTCAGCATTGCGGTTTAGAGGACTGGGCACAAACAGTTTGGATCCCGCTCATTGCCGTTCACGACTATGTTTTGCATTTGTAATTTATTTCGTTTTAGTTTTATTAAATAATGTAAGAAACAAACACTTCTCATCGTAGCAATTAAAAAAATATTTTTTTTTCAGACGCTTTAGAGTTTTACTTTTAGTTTGCCTGTGTGTATGTGAGATTTTTTTTTATTTATAGGCAGCCATTTCAAAAATACTTTAACTTATTTCAAGAACAAAAGCAAAATTAACTGGCCTACAGAAAATGAGGACCAAATAAATTATTAAATTAAATGATGTACAGAGTTTGCACATGAGCTGAAAAAGTGATTTTATCATTGGAGGCAAACTTATCTGTTGCTCTATAATGTGGTTCATATTGAATTATAAACATTATTAATCATATCTTCATGAAGTGAACATTTTCACACAAACACTCACATATTTATTTGTAATTTATTCATTATAAATGAAACCTTGGCATTGTTAGCCATGAATTTAAAGAAGCTGAATCAGTCGATTGTTTTGTGATTTGTGTTGGGAAGGGAAGGGGTGGATTATTAAACAGATTGCAACGTTCTTCAAAAACCTTAATATTGCTAAACTTAACAGAGACAAACTAACAATTGCTTTTTACTGGTGAATTCTGCCCTCTTAATGTTCGTAAGCTTAACAAAGAATCTTCTCAAGCACATTGTATTTTCAAAAATGTTAATTGGCTGATATTCATGGGAAATGAAGCAGATGTGAGATTAGTCTTTCATTATGACAAATTAATTTAAATCTAAAATGAAAACATAACATATAGAGCAGGGATTACAGCAGGACATAGGCTGGATTTGTGTTTCAGTACAGGGATTTAATTTATGGGCATTTCCAGAAATATTAATGTTTGCATTGCAGTTTTGTGTGCAATGAGTAATAACAATAACCAAGCCAGTCTTATGTGCCGTTTGTTTTTTGTGCTGTCCGTGCACCTTTGATCATCAGAAATACAATTGTGTTCAGTCATAAACTCAGCTAAATGTAAATAAGTATACTTTTTATGAAATAATTGTAATTTGGTTATCTGATGTCATGAATGCACATATATTGAACATTCTAAAGAGCTCACAAATATTGCATTATATGTTTTAAGTAATGTCTTTGTTTTACTCCTCCAGAAATAAATCACATCCTGGTGCAAGTCTTTTGCTCTGTGAAGCTGATTTGCTCTTAAATTTACTTTCACAAACACATCAGAACATATTGGTGTGAAGAATACACCACATTGCTGACATCAGGACGGGACAAATGAGGAGATGGCAACCAGAAGAAGCTCTACGTACTTTCCGAAGTCCATTTTACAAAGAGTGACACAGAAAACTGAAATTTGTGGAAAGATTTTTAATCAACAGACTGAACTCCAGCATCACCAACACATTCACACAGGGGAGAAACCATATCCCTGTACAGAGTGTGGAAAGAGTTTTAATCAACGGAGTGACCTCCAGCGTCACCAACGAGTTCATACAGGAGAGAAACCATATCACTGTACAGAGTGTGGGAAGAGTTTTAGTCAACAGAATAGTCTCCGAACACACCAGCGCATTCACACAGGAGAGAAACCATATCTCTGTCCAGAGTGTGGAAAGAGTTTTAGGGGACAGTATAGTTTACAAACACACCAGCGCATTCACACAGGAGAAAAACCATATCACTGTACAGAGTGTGGAAAGAGTTTTAGGCAACAGGGTAATTTACAATCACACCAGCGCATTCACACAGGAGTGAAACCGTATTACTGCACAGAGTGTGGAAAGAGTTTTAATCAACAGAGAGTCCTCCATCATCACCAACGCATTCACACAGGAGAGAAACCATATCACTGTACAGATTGTGGAAAGGGTTTTAGGCAACAGAATAGTCTCCGAATACACCAGCGCATTCACACGGGAGAGAAACCATATCACTGTACAGAGTGTGGGAAGAGTTTTAGGCAACAGAATAGTCTCCGAATACACCAGCGCATTCACACAGGAGAGAAACCATATCAGTGTACAGAGTGTGGGAAGAGTTTTAGTCGCCAGAGTAATTTCAAAACACACAGGCGCATTCACACAGGATTGAAACCATATTATTGTACAGAGTGTGGAAAGACTTTTAGTCAACAGAATCGCCTCCGAATACACCAGCGCATTCACACAGGAGAGAAACCATATCGCTGTACAGAGTGTGGGAAGAGTTTTAATGGCCAGAGTAATTTCAATACACACCGGCGCATTCACACAGGATTGAAACCATATTGCTGTACAGAGTGTGGGAAGAGCTTTAGGCAACAGACGAGCCTCCAACGTCACCAACGCATTCACACAGGAGAGACACCATCTCACTGTGCAGAGGGTGAGAAGTGTTTTGCTCGATAGTCATCTCCAATGCCACCAGCACATTCACATGGGAGAAAGGCCGTATCACTGTACAGAGAGTGGGAGGAGTTTTAATTGACAGAGTAATCTCCAACGTCACCAGTGCATTCACAAAGGAGAGCAACACAGTATGTGAGATTTCTTATATATTGAAATTGTTACATGTGCCAACTCTGGACATGGAAACATATTATAGAAACAACAGCTTTCATAGCTGTTCCCCAACCTTCTATTAGAGCAGATCTGCTGAGTGCTGAAGACTGGAAATCCTTTTTGGTATCATTCAGTACAGTGCTACAAATCACCTTTGCAAGAAACATCAGCCCAAGAAATGTACGTGTCATGAAATGGGTTTCTATGGCTAAGCAGCTGCACACAAGTCTACGATCACCAGAGTTAGCCGGAATCTTTGGATGGAGTTGTGTATAGAAGTCAGTCATTGCACTCTGTAGCAGTGGAAATGTCCTGTGGAGTGCTGAATCATGCTTTATTTTTTTTGATGGATAACCACGTTTTGACGAATGCAGAGTGCCAGCTGTTAAGGGTTTGGGTTCAACACCTTAATTCCAGGGATGTTAACACTTATTCTCCTACCTTGGTACCCAAAGATGGGCACAGTTTCCCACAGACACAGTTTCACACAGACACATGCTGAAAGCTTGTAGAAAGCCTTCAGAGAAGAATGGAGAGTGTTAAAGCAACAAAATGGGGCAACTCCATATTAATGCCAACTGTTTTGGAATGGGATGTTCAATAAGCTCATTTAGATGTCCTATATGTGTGGTCATAAACTTTTGAAAAATATAATGTATGAAAAAGACTGAAGCAAGTGTCAGAATTAAATGCAAGCAGCCCTTTCCAGTGTGAATTGCATCCCTGTATAATTATGTTTTAATGGCTTGGCAGTGTAGTTTTGCTTCTTTTAGTTCCTTTATGTTTCATGATTTAAGCATGACAGCAATGTGATGAATTTCTGTCCATTAATATTTAGCATTAATATTTGACTTTGTGGAGTATTTGCAAGGTACTTGCTTGCTTTTAAGATGTGTAATATCAAGCAAGATGTGTAGTATCCCTGTTGTAAGCATCTTTGGAAATCAAAAGAGCATTAATAGGGATTATTAGGGATGCACCGATTTTTTTGGCCGATTCCGATTACCAATTTTTTTGTAAGTGTAATCTGCCGATACCGATTTTTCCGATACCGACCCCCCCCCCCAGATAACAGAAAATTAGAGCTGCTGCATGTAGTCGACGACAACAGCACAAAAAATGGGTTTCAACTTTTTTAATGTAACGTGGTAGTTACTTTCCCTGTTCACTTTTATAATAGTGTCATATGATAGTGGCAGCTCTACAGCAAATACAAACTTTAATTTTCTTTAATATAAAGCTTATTTTTCATAAAAAAATTCTTTACAAATTTAAATATATAAAATGTAATACATAAAGAAATAAATAACCCCCCCCCCAAAAAAAAAGATCGGTTTGAAATCGGCAATACGTGCGAGTGTTCGGCCGATCACAGATCAGGCCAAAAATCGTCCGTTTCCAATCACTGGCCGATCGATCGGTGCATCCCTATATATTATGTATATGTATACATACATACACAGTTGCAATCAGAAATAATTAAACCCTTCACCTCAAAAGTCATGATAGTAATGTAGATGAAAGATAATGATAATAAATGACAAAAAATACTCATTAAACAAAAAAACGTTTATTGATACATATGAGTTAATATGAGAACAGAACTTGACTTAACTTTGAAGATCAAATGAAGAACGCAACTCTTAACACATGTGCATGTGCGGTATTATTCAACCCCCAGCTTCAGTACTTTGTGGAGCATCCTTTAGCTTTTAAAACTTCTATCAAACGTTTTCAATACCTGCTGACAAGCTTCTTAAACTTCTCGACCAGAAACTTTGCCTATTTTTCACAAAAACCTCTAGCTCAGTGATGTTTGATGGCTTCCGTGCTGCAACTGCCTTCTTTAAATCCCACCAAAGATTTTCAATCGGATTTAAATCTGGCGACTGAGAAGGCCACTCCTGGATGTTCCAGGATCTTTTTCACAACCAAGCTTTGGTTGATTTTGAGGTGTGCTTCAGATCATTGTCTTGCTGGAATATCCAATGATCACCAAGGTTCAATTTCTTAGCAGATGGAATCACTTTTTTCTTTAAAATGGCCTGGTATTTCTGGGAATCCATGCTGCCAGGTACATGATCAAGATTCCCTGTTGCTGCTGCAGAAGAACAGCCCCAAATCATTAATGACCCACCTCCATGCTTGACCGTGGGGATGGTATTCTTCTGATCAAAAGCCTGGCCTTTCGCACGCCAGATATACCTCTGGTCCATATGTCCAAACAGTTCAAGTTTTATCAGTCCATAGAACTGTCTCCCAAAACTCTGTAGTCTTATCCAAATTCCTCCTGGCATATTCAAGTTGACTTTTGACATTCCTTGTGGTCAAGAGTGGATTGCGTCTTGGAGTCTGGCCATGAAGTCCTATATGTCTTATAGTTGCCACTGAAGCACTTGTACCAGCCTTCATCAGGTCATACTATAGGTGTCTTGCAGCCACACAGGGGTTTCATTGTCTGAATACAAGGACCTAAAACCACAAAAGTGTCTTTAATGAGATGGGGAGGGACAACATCTGTAAGACCAGCTGAAATTTTCATATTACAAATCACTTCTTCAATGGCGGACAAAGACACTGGCTCAAACTGACTAAAAGAAGTTGAACAAGATGGAAACGCTATTAGGATGCGTGATATTTTTTATTTTATCCATGAAAAGTGCCCAAATTCAAAGGAGGCATCTAGACAGTTGGAATGTGTGCCATTAAGTGCAGCATCGATGGTACGGAAAAGAATTCCAGGCTTGTGACAATTATTTGAGATTATGTTAGAAAAATATTTAACCTTTTCAGGTTTAACAGTTTCCTGGTACATACACACTGTTTTTTACGTAAATTTACCGTACAAAAAAAGATTTTTGCCATATTTTTCATTTTACAAGAATATACCTGTAAAATACAGCAAATCTGTATTTTTAAATATATGTTCTGTAAAATTAGGATTAAAATCTGTAATTTTGCCTTATGAAATTCTACTGTTTTTGTACATGGCTGTGCTGTTTTTAAATGATTTTGAATGTAAAATTATGATACACTGCTGTTAAAAAAAAAATTTACAGTAGTTTGTCTAAAATCTCGTAAAACTATAGCTTTGAACTGAAATGTCTTATAAAATTGCTACTACCTGATTACTACATGATGACTTGATAAGACTCTTGCTGAAAGTCAAAAAAAACATTTGGTTGTATGGATATTTTTCTAATGATTTTACTGTTAGAACTATAAAACTAAAAAAGGAACATTTTAATGAAAATCTTACCAAAATGAGTAGTGTAACATAACTTTTGGAACAGTGGATTTAATTTCACTTTCTTATTAAATAATTACACAGACTACACAACACCAATTAACATTATAAAATGTAACATATTCAAACGTTGACAAAGAACAGTCAAAATAATAACAGATTATAATGTTGAACATAAGAACATTTAGTGGTATTAGTTATTATTAGGTCTTTATCTAGCAAAGACCTAATAATAGCTAATACCACTATGCTGGTCTGCAGCATAAACAATGATGCCACACAATCGTTGTGTTTATGAAAATCAGTTAAGATAAACACAAAAATGATTGTGTAGCACCATGACATTAAGTTTGCTTACATCTTCAACAAAAGTCATTCAGAAAATTATTGAGTTCAAAATAAAAACAAATAAAGCAATTCACCAGTCATTCCATCCAGTCATATTCTGAAATTTTGGATATGAGACAGGATGCTGGGGTTCACTGACATCCTTTTTTCCCCTTGCTTTTCCACTTTGGAGCCACTGTGAGGGTTGATTCTGATGATGAACCTGCTGGCAGGACATTGAATTAAAATTAGGCACATTTATAAGTCAGGACACAACTGTGGAGAACAACTTTCTGCTTTATTCTTAAAGGCACAGTATTAAACACAACACCGGAATATGTTTAAAAGTTGAATTTATTAATTATTAATATAGCTGTATTAAAACAGAGACAAACTTAAAACGAGTATATTCATTTAACTAATTGTGCAGAGATTATTGTAGTGACCATAGAGCAGTCTGTTAATTACATCATAAATATATTCATATCTGATACGGTCATTTAAAACAATTTGAGCATACATTATAAAATAGAAGTAATACCACCACTGTGAAATGTTAGTCTGGAGGCCTGCACTGTTGTCAGTTTTTCAAATCATTACTAAAAGTCTGAAAAAATACCCCTCTGCAGGGTAGTCAATATTCATGACCTAGTACATCATGAACATGTCAACCATAGCTGTCCATTACAACAACCTGATCCACTGCTACCACGAACCCTGTTGCTGTGGAAGGGCTGTCTCCTTTGAAAGTACAGAAAACAAATTTAACATGGCAATAGGAGCTCATGTCACATTTTCAGAATAAGACAATCAATTATCTGGTATTACAATATACCAGAGTAGCATTTAATGCATTAAGATCTCTACTCTCTCTACTGTCTCTAGAGATCTTAATGCATTAATGCATCTTTGAGTTCCATACCATGTGTGATTACTACTATGGAAATATATTCAGACTCTGGCCAAATTTAATCTGTAAAATGGATGTCATATCAAACTCCAGGGTGTAGCCATCCCTGGTCCTTGAGAGCCCCTGCCCTGCTTGTTTTCTTACAATGCCTGCACTTGTATTTTCTTGTTGGCTCAAAAAAACGGATCCAGTTAATCAGCAGTACGTAGGGCTGGGATAGTTGGAAAACAGTGGCTCTTGAGGATCAGGGTTGGCTTTACCTGCTGTACTTCATATTGTGAACAGGCATTAATTTGGACATCAATTTAGTGAAAAAAAAAGAAGAAAGATGAATGCAAGGATCTGACCTGTTTTTCAGTCTTCGGCTCTGCCACAACTTCACACAACTTCAGGATCACTGCGACTGTAAATGAATCATATGGCAATAAATTAACAGTTTGGCTCAAAAACAATGTAAGTAATAACTTGCTGGAATTTAATTTGTTGGGAGCTGGGGGCGGGGTCTGCGTATCTGTAAATTCGTCGATAGCTCATGGCCTTTGCAATGCTACACAATTGATTAAACGCAGTTTGTGTCCTCTTGTGTGGACTTACATTCAAGGGATAGAGATGGCCATGGGTTTCTCTACAACAATCATGAACCTGATTGTCTCTGAATACATGAAGGGTACATGCTAATGTAAAACTGCACTCACCATTGTTCCCATTACTATTATGCTTTAACTTCGCTACAGTACTGGCTAGCTAACACTACTGCTGCAAAAGCTATTAAAGTTACGTTGATAAATGAAAGCTGCAGTACAACATTACTGCTTACCAGGTTAGAGGACAGCGATCGTCTTGCGATGAATGTTTTCTTTTCCACACATCTTCTAATATGTTCAGCCGCTTGTGCAGACATGCAGTTACCGGGAAATGACATGCAGGGTCTTGGTCAGACATACGTTAAAAAAAAAAGATTACGTAAGAGAGAAAAAAAGTAAATTGATCCTTGAAAAATAAATGACATGAATTAATTAATTTATTAAAAGAAAAAAAGAGGACAGGAAAAAAAAACAGACGAATGTGCATTGTTGTTTGCAATGACTGTACATAGTGCTTTTGTGAATGATTATAGACTGTTGGCATAGCAGAAAAGTGTTAAAATCTTTTCAATGCACGAAGAACCTACTTTGTATGTGGGTTGTGTGTGTGTGTGTGTGTGGGCACGCCTTTATTTTTAAACAAGTGCTTCTGCGTAGAGATTTCCCGCGCAGCTTTGGGACTGTTCAGCTAGCTGATGCTAGCCAATCACTAGCCGATGTTCAATCGTTTGAATCTGAGCACCAAAATGAGCAAAGTGTTTGGCTGAACAGTCCCAAGTGATGGACATATTTCTGAAAGTTGCTGGAAAACTACAAATAGAATAACTGATCAGGGTGAGTGAATTAAGTCTAACAGAGACAGAAGCGCATAGTAACAGTAAACAGTTGCATCGTTGAGACACTTGATACTCTTTTTTCACCTTTTAAGTTGTTCAACACCCTTTCCATTTTACTGTCACAAATGTGGTCTGAACTTCAGAAGCCAAGCAGTAAAACATTGATCTATAACAAGCTAGGAGTGAGACCAGGTTGAAGTTGTAGATGAAAAATCCATGTCCATGATGTACCTTCCCAACATATTCTGATTCAGACTTAAGCTACAGCAGCATTTGGCTTAATACTGTGCAGTATCAGTAATGGTTGGCAGTGGTATGCAAAAGGTGTAGAAAATGTAGACGAATGTAGCTCAGAACTGATGTTAAGATTTAGTTTTGATCTTGTTTTTGAGTTTGAATGCCACACACAGCTGCCCTAGGAAGTATTCAGACCCCTTACATTTTTGCATATTTATTAAATGTAATTTTACATGCTCATTTTAAATGTGTTATATTAAAACTGAAATCTTACATTTATGTAAGTATTCAGACCAGCAATTCAGTGCTACAAGAAAGCTCCTTTATCAGCAGGTACAGCTCAGATTTCGCTGTAAGACAGTCTTCTCAGGAAGCGTCTTCTGTAAGCTTTTAAGCCAAGCTTTTTTTTTGTAATTGTGCCAAAAATGTTAATTGTATCTGTTTCATCAATTAATGTATCTATTATTTAATTTAAAAGGTATGAAGTTATGTAAAAATGGATATTGAGTACTATAGGCCAAATGCCCTTTATTATTTATAATTAATTAAGTCCTTGCTGATGTTTTTTTCTTCCATTGTATTGTAGAAAAAATACAATTGAATGGCAAAAATAAAGACAATGGAATTTTCTAATGACTTGAGACCCACTGTGATGAAGTTTAGGGATGATAGTGGTGCCAAGGAGATTGCCAAGTCTCTTTGCCTTAGTGTGTCAACTGTGAAGGCCATCACAGCGAAGTGGAACTGGAAGCATAGTGAACCAGCTAGTGTTGCTTTCGTCAACGAAAATTATGACGAAATATCTTCGTCAACGAACATTTATCACATGACAAAAAAGAGACGAAACGCAATGAAAATAATGGTTATGTGACGATAACTTAATAAAATATATCATGTAATATCGTTGACGAATAATAACGAGACTAAATGTGGTTTACAAAATAAAAACTGGAAGCATAATGAATCAGCCTGGGTCAGGCCAGTCTTATAAAATAAAGAAAACTAGTCAGAAAAGTAGAGTAAATCCTAAGGTTACTCTCAGTGACCTGAAAAGCTTAGTATCTTCATCTGGAGTGAATCAGTATCACGGTAAAGTGTGTGTTAAGTTACTGCTAACGCAGAGCCAATGCTTCCTGATTTTCCTGGAAAGCTAACACTGCTATTCCACATAAAAATCCATTTGTACTGTGCTAACATGGCTTGAATGGTTGCCATTGCTCATTGTTTGACTTGATTATACTCCCTGCTACACCACCATGTCTTTTGTTTGTATTGTGGCGTGCAGGAGTAGCATGGGGGTAGCATGGGTGGTTTTTGGCGGGCTGCGGGAGGTGAAGTCGAGATAGTAACTGGCGGGGTTTTGGGAGGTGTATATAAGGGGAGGGGCGGTTTAGCTCGGGTAGTTGGTGTTGGGAGCTGTGTGTGTGAGCTGTGTTGGAGAGACTGAAAAATAAAAGAGCAAAGATACTGGGTGCCACCTGCCTGCTGTCCTCTTATTTTCATGGTCGTCACATTGGTACTCAGAAGTGGGATTAACCAAGCCCCGGAGAAAAGTCGACATGCAGGAGGTAGAAAACCTGGTAAGGGAGATCGAGGCCCTGATGGAGGAAGCTCAGCAGGTCCTGCCGCAGCCAGATGGCGACAGCGCCAGACAAGTCACCACAGATCGCCATCGCACGCCGGCGAGAACCAGGGCGAAAGAAACACAGAAGGATGCAGACTCCCGGAAAGCGGTAAAACTGCTACAGTACAACACAGAGGTTCGGACGGCCTGTACAGGTGGAGGTGGCAAGAGCGGAGCTCCGCGAGCGGTGCCGGCGGGCTGGAGAAACGTGGGGCACACTGGCGGGAGACCTACAAGAATGCATGCGTTGGGCCTACCCAAAGTACGCGACGGACATGCAGGGGGACCTGGCACTGCCCACGTCCCTGAAAGCAGCCTTGGCGGAGACGGAGCGCTTGGAGGCTGTGCTGGGGAACCTTCGCAAACAGTCCCCACACCACAGAGTCGCGGCCAGAGAAGCGGAGAAAGGAGAAGCCCCGAAGCAAGCAGCCGAACACCGCGTAGTCGGTGAGAGACGCCCCGGAGACCAGGGTGTGTTTCCGCTGTAATCGAGGAAAAGACCAAGAAGCTGGGTTCGTTTGCGACCACACCGGCTAGCGCTGGACAAAAAACATGCGGCAAAGGAAAAGGTCCGGGAAATGGAGGCGGCTGGGGTGATTGAGCCTTCCGACAGTCCGTGGGCAGCCCCAGCCATGCTGGTGAGGAAGAAAGATAACAGCTGGAGGTTCTGCGTGGATTACCGACGCCTGAACAAGGTAACTCGGAAGGATTCTTACCCTTTGCCGCGCAGAGATGACGCCTTAGATGCAGTGGGGGGGTCCAAATGGTTTACGTCGTTAGATCTCTGGAGTGGGTATTGGCAGGTCGAGCTCGCCGCTGACGCTAAGCCTAAGATCGCATTTACTATTGGGCACGGCCTATGGCAGTTCAAGGTCATGCCGTTCGGGTTGTGTAACAGCCCAGCCACTTTTGAACAGTTAATGGAGCGCGTGTTAGGGCGGATACCGCGCCTCGGGCCATTTCGTAAAATAGTCCATGGCCACGAGGACGTACTGAGGACGTACTCTCTCCATGGGTTCCCCCACCACGTAGGTCTGCATGGGCGCTTGCTACTGCCCCCCGGCCCCCTTTTTCGTGGTGCACGCATCGCAGCGGTGAACACAGACCTCCACATCGTGCCGACACCCTGGCCAATAAAATTTCCTGCGCAACCGCGCTAAGGTCTTTGTGACACCGAAGTGACCTGCCCATGTGGCACCGTGGACAGCCCACAGGACTTCCTGCCGCAGCCCACGGGGCACCAGCAGCTGCCACCATACCCGCCAGCCATCTGGATGTTTCCAACAGGGGTTGGATAACAGAGCGCCCGCTTTAACGCTAGGCTCTCCCACTGCGAGCGGTACGCTTTGAGTTCGGTCTCGGCGGCTGTGATGTCCTCCCATGCTGGTTTACGCCCCTCCACGAGCCAACCCCACATGCGCCCAAGGACATGGTCATTTTCCTGCGCGCGCTTTAAGGTGTCCTCATCTATCCTTTGGTCCAATCGGACCGCTTCTACCTCACACGACTCTGTCCTCAGCTTGCGCACAGTGTTGGCACACTTATACCTCGCACGGCCGGCATGACAGTGCGTCTGCGTTGCAGTGCTGCCGCCCCAGCCAGTGCTGCACGTCGAAGTGATATTCTTGAAACTAAGGAGGCATGTCAAGGACACGTGGTCGGTTCGGAGCACGAAGGGTCGCCCTCCCACGTACGGCCTGAAATGCCGCAGGCTCTTCACCACCGCGAGCAGCTCTTTCCGCGTCACACAATAGTTGTGCTCCGGCTTACTCAGAACGCAACTATAGTAAGCGACCACGCATTCGCCCTCCTCCGTGACCTGGGATAACACAGTGCCGATACCTCCCTTGCTCACATCCGTGTCTATCACAAACCCTTTATTTAGGTCCGGGCTCGTCAGAACCGGCGCCTCAATTAATGCCGCACGCAGCTTCCCGAATTACTCGTCGCACTCCCCCGTCCAATTAAACACCCTCCACTTTTCCGTCAACCGATGTAGAGGTCTCGCCACCGCCGCGAACCCCCGCACAAAACGTCGATAATACGAGGCGAGCCCCAGGAAGCTCCGCACCTCCCTCACGCTACGTGGTGTGGGCCAGTTACGCACTGCCGCTACTTTCCCCGGGCCGGTCGCTACCCCCTCGCCGCTGATCACATGCCCCAAGAAAGCCACTTTCTGCTGGAAGAAGGCACATTTTTTTGTGTTAAGTTTTAGTCCTGCCGCTCGAATCACCCCCAGCACCTCCCAGAGGTTCTCCACTGCTTCCGTGAACGTTTTCGCGTGGACCAAAAGGTCATCAAGATACACTACGCACTTGCTGCGTGGTATTCACCCTAACACGCGCTCCATTAACCGTTCGAAAGTGGCTGGGCTGTTACACAACCCGAACGGCATGACCCTGAACTGCCATGGGCCGTGCCCAATAGTAAATGCGGTCTTGGGCTTAGCGTCAGCGGCGAGCTCGACCTGCCAATACCCGCTCCGGAGAACTAGCGACGTGAACCACGTTGACCCCCCACTGCATCTAATGTGTCATCTATGCACGGCAAAGGGTAGGAATCTTTCGTTGTTACCTGGTTCAGGCGCCGGTAGTCTACGCAGAACCTCCAGTTGTTATCTTTCTTCCTCACCAGCACGGCTGGGGCCACCCACGGACTGTCGGAAGGCTCAATCACCCCGGCCGCCTCCATTTCACAGACCTTTTCCTCCGTCGCCTGTTGCTTGTCCAGCGAGAGCCGGTGTGGTCGCATGCGAATCAGCGCTGCACCCCCTGTGTCTATGCGATGCTGCACGAGCCCCATCCGGGTACATTCCTCATCTCTTGCCGCAAACAGATCTTCATTTTCCCCGAGGAGTCGAGCCAGCTCCGCCCGCTGCGCCGCGTCCAGCCCCTCGCTGTTTCTCTCCCGCAGCTCCTTGACGGCCTGCCGCGTTTCGTTGGATAACGGCAGCTCTCTTTGTCCCGCTCTCACCTCGCGTGCGATTACGTACAGCCAGCCCGCGCCGGCGTCCACGGTGGCCCCCAACTTGATCAGCACGTCCATGCCCAAGATACACTCCTCCACCACATTCGCGAGCCACACGTCATGTTCCACCTCCACCCCTTGCACAGCGAGGGTCAGCAGCCACCTCCCTTTCACCCTTTCATTTCGTCACCGTCGAGAGCCGCACTGTCATTGTTTCCCAGCCGAGCGGCCTCGGACGCCGTGTTTGTGGTAGCACTCCGGGGCGTACTATGGTGATCGTGGAGCCTGTGTCAACCAGCGCTCTGCAGCGGACCCCTTCAACTGTACATTCGACGCGGAGACCCTCCGGGTTCCCCAACAGCCCCACGCGCTGCATGCTTTTCTTTAGAGGGGCTTGGAAGGAAACGGACTGCAGCCCTACTTGCTCCGCCCGCTCTGCGTTTCCCGGCGGCTTCTTGGTCTTTTCTTCCGCTGGTGGCTCATTGCAGTAGCGGGCAATGTGCCCTGCTCAACTGCAGCGGAAACACACTCTTGTCTCCGAGAGTCTCTCACCGATTACGCGGTGTTCTGTGGCTTGCTTTGGGGCTTCCTCCGGCTCAGCTCCGCTAGCTGTGACTCTCCGTGGAGAAGACACACTTGGCCGGCTGCTCATGATGATTTCCGCGTGCTCTGTCTCTTCCAGGGCCTGCAGCAGGGTGGTGGGGGCATGCAGATGCACATGTTGCTGCAGACCACTGGGCACGAACGCTTGTAGGAAGGCGTGCAGCTCCAGTTGTTCTTGGGCCGCTGCTGGGAAGCTCGGGTAGGCTCGGCGTGCGTAGCTTTTGAGGTCCCCCAAGAGCACTCCCCACGTTTTGCCATTCCGACGCCGCCGCTCTCTGAGTTGAACTCGGGCTTTCTCCTCTCTGGCTGGCTCGCCGAACCGCTGCCTGAGAGCCGTCATCAGCTGTTCGAGGTCCCTGCACTCTTCCAAGGGCTTGTCGACCAGAACTTTGAGTGCTTCTCCGTTCAGAGCCATCGCCAGATGCACAGCCACTTCCGCCGGTTGCCAGCCATTGTGCCTAGTCGCCAGCTGAACCTGTGCCAGGTAAGGTTCCAGTGGCTCTTTCACCCCGAACTTGGGCAGTTTGACCATCCTCTGTGGGCTCTCCTTTGCCCCTTGCTCTACTTGGTCGCACTCCGAGGTGGGGGCGAGGCTCGATCCTCGCCGCCTCATGCTCGCGCAGTCGGGTCGTGCCAGACCCCTCTCCGGCAGGTCGACGACCCCCTCTATGAGCTTCAGGTCTCCTTCCCGCTCCATCCCGGTGTCTGCCTTTTCCTGAAGCGCTTCCATCCCACGCCTGACACCAATGTGGCGAGCTATGGAATAAGGAGACACCAGAGCAGGCGATTCCATTTCTTTTTCCTCTTTTTATTTTTGGCTCTCCTCAGCACCACCAGCCAGCATCAACTCCAACTCCGCAACGCGGTGCTAGGCACCACCCTCCCCTTATATACCTCCCCAAAAGCCCGCCCGTTTCCATGGCGATGAGCCCAGGTGGGGCCCATCACCCTTAAGTTCACCCCAGCCTGCCCGCTAAAACCCACACCCCCCACCCGTGCAACCCACGTGGTCCTCCTGCTCACCACAGTATGAATGAGGGTAGTATGAATGGAATTCAGACGTACTACATCCGCTGTGTTGATATTGTCATGTGTCATGTGTCATGTGTCATCACAGCAGCGCGTTATTTTTTACCTTTACAGAGGGCATTTACTCACAAGTGTAATTTAACCACAATGTACGTGTAATTTAAGGTTTTCTTTAAGGTACTTACACTTGAAAAGAGCCTCGTCTCCGTTTTCCACCATTTTTCAAATCTGCCGTCGTGTTTCCCGCTGCCTTATGGGATAGTGCAGTGTCCATCAAATGTCTACTACAGAATTTCGGCCGAAAGCAGTAGGTCATCCGGGAACTTCTCTTCTACTGTTCTTCCCATACTATGAATTCGGACATACTGCTTTTCGCATACTATATATTAGGCAAGTATGCGATTTTGGACGCAGGGTAGTACTTGTGGAAGCCTCGCTGCCGGCTGTACCACATGACTGCTTCGGAAAGTGGTTCAGATTTTGCTGCGAGGTTTGAGGCAATATAAACCCCTCAGGCTCCGATTCAAAATGTGCGAATTGCGGTCAGTTCAGAGCAGTGTCGGCGGCAAGTGGGGGCATTTGAGGGCCATGCTCCCCCTAGCGGCCATTGGTGCCCCCCCAGCACAGGCTGAAAAAAATCCCATGAAGTTAGCCTATTGTTATTAACATTTTAAAATTAATATTTTATCTGTGCAAACTGTAACTTCATTAAAATAAAAGGAATAAACAGGAGATCGTATAATTTTGGTTGTGCTTTCATAATTCGTTAGGTTCGGTCAATGCTTATTGGTCGCTGAGAAAACTTGTTACATTT
>JBBPDE010000128.1:1101812-1122738 GCA_037974605.1 Nannopetersius ansorgii
CATGTTTTCAGGGGGGCACATATAACGGTAAACAGGTCAATATTTTATTTTATACATTTTATTTTATATTTAGCTTTTCATTTATTTTCATTACAGTTGTACCTTCGCCTCTTTGCAGTTAGTTCATTTAGGGCTCCAGCTGTTAGGTTTTAAAACCGAAGTTTACAATTCTGCTCTTCAGTGTCTAGACAACAGCGCGTGTGTGTAGCTTTAAGCAGTCCGTCTAGAACACACGCAGCGCTAGTTCCGCTCTTCGGGCCAGCGCATGACGCGATAAGAAATTAATATTTAAATTATTGCCTATTTCAGTGCAGGGGGCAGGAGCAATTCTACAGGAGCCCTGACGAGAACCGCGTATGGGCTGCTATTTTTATGTTACAAGAAAACATTAGAAATACTTACAAAATTAACTCACTGGAACTGAAGTGTAATTTAATAAATGAGAGTAGTAGTAGTAGTAGAACCCGATGGCCACAAAGTCGCAGGTTCAAAGTCCCCCAGCTTTCTACCATTGTGTCGTTCAGCAAAACACTTAACCCCTCCAGCGGAACTGTCCCTGTAACTAATGACTGTAAGCTGCTTTGGATAAGGGCGTCTGCCAAATTACCCCCTTACCCCTTTAGTATCAATAAACACCCCTTATAGTTTTGGCACAATTTAAAGAACGCTTGAAATCATGTTCCTGTTTGGGAATGCACTTTTGTCCACAGACCTGTAAACCAGAATGAATTTCTGCCTATGTGTTACTGCAGACTATAAAATATTGAAAACCTGTCAGTTACATTTAAGTATTTGAAATGTTGAAAAGTTTGGATGGGCCCAAACTTACGGCCTTCTCTCTGATCTCAGATAGTTTAAATAATGCAAGTTCCTCTAGAAGGTGTGATTTGAGGGTGAGTGTTTTCAGGTATCTGGGTTGAGTGCAGGTGGAGCGGCTTGCAGTGGATTTTCTTAATAATTTATAACGCATACTTCAACCGTGAGGCGCTTAAAAGACTTGAACAGCAATGCAAAAAAGTTTCCTTTTTATTTTAAAAAAGTGTTTGTATGACTATTTGCCCTAGACTGGGACAAACAAAAAATAAGTTTTCTGTGTTATAGGCAGATTTTATTCACCTTAATGCAATGGACACATCTTCTGCCTTTTAACTGCATTTACAGTTTACAAATATTCAATCTAACGTCTTTCAATGTAACTACTTTTAACTGCATATTTGTAAATGTATTATCAATGGCTCCTCAGTGATTCCCCGTGTCTTCACCTACCTAACCTGTTTAGGTTGCACTTCTTCAGATTATTTCAAGCAAAGAAGCAGTTATTTCACTATTAATATAGTAAAATATTAGTGCCGTAAAATGCTTCATTTGTTCTAGCTACTGCTTAATATAGTAGTAATGTGAGCCAATTATCAAATACTTCAGAAAGGCAATATAAGGTTTTATAAGTTTGGCATAAAAAAAAAAAATCTTACTTCCTGATTTATGTCATTGCTTAAGGAATTTAGCCTATAGTTTAAAACACTAAAGTGGTTGAATTCTTACAGTAAGTGGTTTATTGTATGTAGATGACTGACTACCATCAATGTCATGAACTTGGCTGCAATTTGGATTGTCACAATGCTGCCAAATGAGCCTGTATTGTAGATTATACTGTCTCTTATAGGAGTGGTGCAGATGAGTATGGAATACACTGGTGAACACGGACATTATCAACAGTATTAGTGCGAATGGTGTTAGCTAGTGAATGGACGGAGACGGAGACTAGATATAATCTGGTCTTTTTATTCATGTATTAAACATGTATTAAGCTTTAACAGAAGAAAATGAAAATATTCCATTTCTTTCTCCATTTCCCATTCAAATTTAACTTTTCCGACAACTGATAAGACGAGCACAGTTTTAGAGATTCTAAAAATCAGAAATGAATACACATTTGGCACTGAAAGAACAGATTACAACAATACAGGCTTGTAGAAATTCCCCGAGAAGTGAATGGTGAGGCTAGCATGTTGCTTCTTTCTGCTGTGGTTTATCTGAGAAAATGGACAGAAGGTAGCTAAGCTGCTTCTAGGCTGCACCGATTTAAAAGAGGAGCGTAAGCTAAAATGGGCAGGTGTACAGACACGCGGGCGCACTACCATTTAAAAAGCCAAGACTGCAAACGTACAGGTCGTGGGCGTGAGCAGCGTTTGTTTTTATTTCTATTAGACTAAATGTGTATTTGTGATTGTACTGTGTTTGTCTGTTGATGGGCCTCTGTATGCTTTGAGGGAACCTTGGCCATTGGTATTCATTTCCGCAAACTAGTCTGGTAACAGTGTCGAGCTCTGCACCAAATGTTATGGCTGTTTTTAATGACGGCTTCCTAAGCCACGGTGAGCAAGGACACACACAGAGAAAAAAAAAACTAACAAAAACAAATCAAAAAGACCAAATCGTGTTCAGATCAGAACCATGATTCACATTACGTAATCCATTCCTATACCATCTGAAGAAATGACTAACGATTAAAAAGAGGTTCTCTCAGACAATACTAAACACAAGTTCGGCTTGTGCTGGAGTGAAAAGTGCTTCGACTGCATTTTAGTCAGAACAAGAAGACGGGAAAGGATGCGGATTACAGGTGACGCTCCTAAGTTCAATACCATAGCAATAAGGACCACTTTAGTTCACGTGACGTAATCATGGAGCTGCCAGGAACAAAATACACAGCCATGTTAAAAAGGAAAATCGCCAGTCCAAGTGGGTATAAAAATACAATCAAATACAATATCTAACATGATGGATGCAAAAAACGCTCAGTATGCAGTTACAGAGAATGGCTAAAACGGGATGAGCTAAAAAAAAGGCACATATTTTCCCTTTTGCTATATTTGTGTAACTTTGTTAGCAGTTAGCAAAAACGTGAGCTTCAAAATAGTAGATATGTTATGTGTAAGTATTAAATTTTTCTCCAGCTGACTTCTAACAATGCCAAAGCCATATGACTGTACATATTACTGAAATGATTATTTTAGATGAGATCAGACGAAGTAATTAAACTCTTTGTATTTTCTGACATAAAAATTAAAAGTTCTGAAAATCTAAAACGCACTATATATAGCTTGAGCATATCTGACAGTAAGTGCTAGGGGGATGCCTTCGCTCAAAAAAGACTAAAAAGAACAAAAACAATAAAACTATGTGAGAACCCTATACAAACAACAATCTCAGAGAAATAGCTTTTTTTTTTACTACTTATTGTAATGTTGAAAATCAAACACCTGAGACGACATTTATGGTATAATCTTTTTTTTGTAGCCACCATAGAACATCATAGTTATATCTTTCCAACTGTATAGCTATTTATCGTGAGCTCTCTTTTTGCTTTCTTTACCCGTCTTTAAACTCAACACACGCCCACCGCGGTTCTGTGCTGGGTTGGTTGCATACTGTTCTGCACCACAATAATAAACGTATGTCTGTCTCTGCCTCATTCTCACTGTGTCTCACTGTCAGGTTCAGTGAGGAACGCTTGGTGATGTGGTATAGTTTTAAGGCATCGTGTCCCGCTGCCGGCGGAAGGGATTTGTTTTTGTTTGTTTTTGTTTTTTATTCATTTCTGATGAAAGAGCAGCGATTTGACACTCCCGGCTTTGATTTTTGGTAACTGGTTGCTGATGATTTCGGCGAGCATCTCTGGGAACTCCACGCTCAGCGACTTGTTCACAAATGTGTAGAAGCAGAAGTTCATCAGTCCGCCGACCATCTGCAGAGAATCGAGAGAGAGAGAGAGAGAGAAATTCAACACATGGTCATGCTAAAGCACGTCACACACCTGTGTCACTGCAGCAAAGTCAGTCTTGAAAATGGTAACGCAAAGCAAAGGCAACGATAAGTGCTGGACAATATCCGGTTCAATCAAAGAGAGGAGGGTTTCCTGATCATTTAACAGGGGCAGCTCGTGGTCTAGTTGTTAGGGAGTTGCCCCTGCAATCAGAAGGTTGTGGGTTTGAGCAAGGTACAGTCCCCACACAATGCTCCCCAGGTGCCGCTTCACTTGGCGAATGGGTTAAATACAGACAAAGAATATCACACCGTGTGCTGTGATGTGATGTAATCACGCGTGAATATAAGGGGCCACTTTACTTTATCATTTAATACTTATGATCTAGCACCCTATGTTCAGTTCATGAAGAAACCTAACATCACATTACATTCATTGGGCAATTGCTTTTATCCAAACCGTCTAACCGATTTGAGGAAACCCTCGAGCTTCAGGACTGTGTGAGAACCAGAGAAGAGTGCTAGGGACTAGTGCAAGAAGATGTACACTTAATCAGAAGGGCAAGTGTTGATTTAAGATAATCAGAAAAGGAGGTACTCTCTATATAGAGGAGTCTTCAAGGCCTGATTTTCCTGATGTTGTATAAGGCAAAGCAACTTGGCCAAGAGACAGATGCGATGTGGTCAGAGAAGGACAGCTGCTCATCAATCATGACGCTCTGGGTTCTCGCCGCCTTGGACAACGAACGCAAACAAGGAGAGCTCCAGCCTGAGTGACAGACTTTACTAGCATGAGGCATGATCTATGGAAACTAATTTCACTGTTGTGGCCAGTGCTATAGTAACAAACCCTGGTGGTGATAAGGAGAAAGGAAAATCACACATGTGTAAAAACACTGCATGCTCCACTGTTTGACCGCAGTAAATTAATATTGTGCAGTAATATGAAATAATGTGCTCCCAACACACTAAATGAGAATAAACACTAGCCAGTTATCTCTGAGCACTCCGAATGATTAAAAACAGATGCACGACTGAAATATTTGTTTAAAAAACAAGTGGCGATCAGCCAATTCACTGCTTTCATTTCTTGCATTGTGTGTTTTGTGATTTAAGCAGTTAAGTGACACAAGAGAGGTCAGTTCATGCTGTATTCAAAATCTACTGCTGTGGGTTAAATAGACAGTTGCCTCTAACTTGTGATGTAGGCCTTTACTTGATTTATTTATTTCATTAGACTATTTAAAATTCCAAGCCCATTCAAGAGCAAATAATGTTATTAATGTTGCATCTTTGGCCAACGGAAAGCACTGGAAATGTGCCAGTGTGTGTTTCATTCAGCCTACACAATGTAAAAAAAAAAAAACAAAAACAAAAACCCACTAAAAATCAGGCATTGGTCAATCTGGCTGCAAATAAAACAGAATCAGGACCCTCCATAAAAAAATCATGAATTCATGACTAATCTATAATTAATTATAAAGGATATATGAGAGACTTTGAATCGGTTGAGAGCCTTTACATTATGCAGAGACTGAAGCTTTTAAAAGGTTCTTCACACTCCTGCATCTCATCTATGAAAAGTTCTTTAAAAGAACTAGCCATTGAACAATTCTTTAGGGAAACAAATGTGAACCTTCTACAGCATCACTTCAGAAACTTGTTTTTAATTTTAACTTGAGTTCTGCAAAACATTCTGAGCACGCCGAATGGTATTTACAGTGAGTCAGGTTTGGTGACTGCAACCATTTTAAGAATTCAAATCTACATAGATAAGTGGATGCTTTGTAAACTCTAGTCCTTGTTCTCACGTACTAAAGAAACCTAGAATTCTTACGTCATGCATGGAGTCCAGAAGCTTAGTGAGCTGGTAGAATCGTTGCCAATTCTGGCTGGAGTTCTCCTCTCTCCTAACAATGGCTTTTCCCAGTTCTTTAATATAGGACATCCTGATCTCATCGAACACAGCCTGGCTCTTCAGGCCGTCCTTCGGCACTGCGGGAGAAAAGCATGGCATAAACTCAGAACAAATACATCTGTGTTAAACCAAAATACTGCTTTTTAACACACCTGACATTTTATACCGTACTGTTGGTATAGTATATCATATTTTATTTTATTCTACTCCATTGTTTTCTTAATTTTTGCTGCTCCACTGTCCACTTTCTGCCATGACAAAGCAAATTTCCCACTTGGGGGACTAAAAAAAAGGTTTATCTTATGACGGGTGGCTGACAGTACTGTACAGGGGTTTCCACGAGTTACAGCACAGATCTGTTCCTTCAACAGTGCTGTTACCCGAAGTTTGGTGTTCGTTGAAACACACCCGAGCCTCAGTCACTTACTGATCACAACACAGTTTTAAAATCATAAAAACACAACTAAGCAACAGAAAAAAGAAAAGAAAAACGCCCTCGCTGTTGTCTTCCGCTGTGCGGAAGTTCACCCACATAGTCCGTAAGTACGAGGCCAACGGTGAAAGTCGAGTGGCAGTGAGCCTAATAAACTCGAAACGTCGTAAGTCGAGACTGTTGTAACTCCAGCATATATAAACCAGTGAAGTACAGCAAGTGATACTTTTAGCCTCTCACCTGTGCTGAGCAGCAGCAGCACCTTCATACAAAGGTACTCCTCATTCGACACCTGCAGCCTGACAAATTCGTTGGATATTTCCAACATCTGTGCACACTGATCAGCCATGTAGGGCAGCTTCATCCTCTCCCTGCAAACACATTCAGAAACCTCATTTGAGTCTGATGCAGAACACTTGCACCTCAGCTCTTCAGGTTATTCATTAGCAGTGGTTACAACTAGCACAATGCCTAACAGGGCTAAGGAACTTTTTAACATAAAGAATAAAATACATTAGGCAAAACAGCACTAAAACCACCGCTGGATTTTCAGCAAAAACTTCTACAGAACTCTAAGCTCTTGATAGTCTTTTTTCTTTATGCTTCAAAAATCACAAAAACGTATTTCTCTATCACTTATTTTATAACTGGCATCAATTTTCAATTTTATATTAAGAAATACACGTATTTTATATAACGTAATCCCTTACATATAGCAATAAAGACGCTAATAATTTAAAAACAATCCATGATTTATACAGATACTGCTGAGCTCGGAGAAGAAACTGCCCATTTATGTTACTCTGTTGATCCTAAACACTGACCCATATTTATCACACTTGTCTGCTGAGATCAGATTATGCCTTTTGCATAGCTGTAAATAGGATTACATAAATAGATCAGTGTGTTTACAGTGAAATGCTTGAACAATATGAGCCATTTTACAATGACAAAACCAGCCTCGGATCAGTATAAAACTGGCAACTTCTACCAACTCAGCAGAGCTACAGTGAAAGTGGAGGACAACAATAAGCTACATACTCATTGATCACCAGGTCTGGGGCGAAACAGAGCATGTTGCCACTGCACTGCTGGTATGATCTCCAGCCCAGGCCGAAGGACATCAGGAAAAGCCAGGAGGACTGGAGCAAGGTCATCTGATCATCCAGGTGAAGGTTCCGGAAACCTGCACATGCCATATCTTAGTGTAATGTGCAATAGTCTGACTTTGTGAAATATCACTACTTATGTGAGTATTAATTACAAAGTACTAATCTCTTACAAGCTATTAAGGATTCCTAACCACTACTTATATCATTAGTAATTCACTTAATTGTGAGTTATCCATAGAATTAATGCCCAGCACTTGTGTATATGGTTCAGTGTATCACGTCAAGTATTTCATATGTAGATATTGAGTATTTTTACACTGAGTATTTTTTACTTGATTTATTGAGACTTTATGTTATATTGTTGTCTCTGTGCACTCATGACATAAGCAATGTCCTCTAGGATCAAAAATGTTTTCTAAGTCTGATTCTGAAGAAAGAGAGCAGCAGTTTACTGCTAGCAAAATCTCCAATCATACAAGGTTTAGATAAATCTGGCACAAGGCACTCAAGTTCTTGTTTATGAGAGCAATAACTGCATATTTATAAAATTAACCCCAGAAAGCTGAGAAGTGTTCAGCTAATAAGCTTACGAGGACCATCTCTGCTGGCAAAAGCAAGCTGCTGGGGGCAGAAGTGTCAGTTAAATGATTGAACGAAAGCGTTTAAAACCTGGCAGAGCTTTGGCCCACTTGACGGAAGAGATGAACTGGCGGCCGCCCAACCTGTTGAGGGTGGTCATGAGGCGAGTGGAGGTGTCAGTCAGGGTGCTGTCATAACCAGCATAAATGGTGTCTGGCTCAATGGCTTTCAACAGAGACAGCATGGTGGGCACCAGCTGGGGCATGGCCTTGGGCACCAGTGCCCGCACCTCCTGCGGCGGAGCTGGACTCAGCTCGGCAGAATTCACCTGCTGCACACCCTTTAAGCCCTTCAGTTTCTTGACTTTACGTGCTGCGAAAGGAAACAACAGTTAAATAAGAAGTTCTCCTGTGAAATTTTCCTTTCACCATTTATACTGACAATATTAATCTCTTATCTGTAGTCATTTTGTCCAGTTTTTACTTTGTTAGTTTTCTGCTTGCTCCCGTAAAGCTAGAAAAGCTTTTAATAAACAGTAAAAAAAAAAACAAAAAAACCAGAACTTAGTGTACAGGTTTTTGAGCAGATATTCTTTACAATACCTCAACATAATGTAGAAAACCATCTACATCTGACAAGGTAGATTAACAGGTGAAACGTACTGCAAAAACTGTGAAATTTATATTAATCACTAAATTGTGATTCAGTGTAAAAGGCATAAATTACATAAAAAACCTCAAATACATCATCGTTCATCCTTACCATCTAGGTTCATGCCGGCCATGAGGCACTTGCGGAAGCGGCAAGCGGGACAGTTCTTCCTGCGGATTTTATCGATGATGCAGTCATTTCTCCCCGCACACAGGTAATTGTGTTGCCCTGTAAATATTTAAATGGAACTTTAATTTAATTGAACAACAAACTTGAAAGACTCCTTTAGGGGGGGGGGCAGGTTTTTCCTGTTAGCATCAAAGGTCATGACAAAAAAGATCAAGCCTTTTTAAACGATACCAATTCTGATCACAGCCACACAACAGGAACTGTATGGATTTGAATCAGTGTTGACTTCAGACTTTGCCATGATGATTGACTGCTCTAGAACAGTGATTCTCAATCTCTGCCTGGGAAATCCTAGTCCTACACAGTTGTGTGTAGCTCTGACACACCCAACTCAACACAGTAAAAGCCCAAACTCAGGAATTTTATTTTATTTTTCTCTACTTGTGATGTTTATGTATTTATCCATCAAATGCTGCAATCAATTTAGAGTAAAAAATACTCCTTAAAATTAAACAGGCTGTTGTTACTGCACCCTTTTGATATCTGTGCATCACCTTTTAGTTTGGCTGGTCGGTGTTTAGTTTAAACAGCAGTCCTGGATTGAAACACTCCTTATATCTTCAGTGTGAATATGAATGGACGGGGCTAAAACTAACTCAAAGCATGCTACTTTGCATCTTAATTTGCATATACAGATTTGTCTTAACCTTTGTCTACGATCAAATAACTGTTGATTTATATCAGGTAACCTAAAGCACTACGATGTGTTGTGCAGTGCAGTGGTCTCCCAGAATAGAGACTGAGAGCCACTCCCCCCAAAAAGCTTTCCATGCAGTAATTTTTCATTTGTGCTCAAATTCAGCATGTTGCTGCCACATTAGACCACAGTGAAGCTCGTAGTTGTTATTCAAAATGAAGTGGCGGCCAATAGCAGGAACAGGCAGCAGCAGCTCAAAGCAATTGCAATGATCTATGAATGTGCTAACTGACCACTTAACCACATCAGGGTGGATTTTCAAACACAGATTTGGAGCTTTTGTCTATGGTGATTCTCCACTAAAAAATCGTTTTCAGTCTAAAACCTGCTCTCATCTGTGTTTGAAAGAGCACCAGGCATTCAGTGACATAATGACATAAACCACATACAGAACACACAAACAAAACGAAACACAGTATGATTCAATCGTCCTTTTTTTGATCATTCATTCAAATAAGAGCAAATTTTCATTACTTCTTTTCATTAACTCTTTTACGATGTCTGCATCAAATTACAGTCGCTAAGATACGCTGGGAATTATCACACTGAGGAGATGCACTTTGCACCTCCAAGAAAAGAACACAACCATATTATCTGACAAATAGTCGAATCAGCAGGCCCAGAAACATGCGCTATCACACCATGCTGATAATCTTGTCTTAACATGAGGAGGCACAGAGAGGCAGAGGGTAGCGACAGGATGTGGACAGCAGCAGCGTTTACGGAGTTTAGTTACCATCTGTGTTTTGTCTTGATCGCCATCCTTCATCAATGCGCAAAAAACAAAGGGAAAGTAACAATAACACAAAACGTCTTACTTTTTGTTCTCGGTCTGTGCACTAAAGCAAATGTACACTTCATGTCGTTCTTATAGGATCAAACACTTTACTGACTTAATGAATGATCAAAACATGAATAAGACCACAGACAAAAATGGCTACTGAGCAAAGGACATGCAAAGTTAAACAATCTGTGTGTGAATGCAGTCATTTCAATATATGCATATGTGGTTTCTAGGGATGGCCAAACTGGCTTTGAATACTTATTTCCAAAAATGACCCTAAAAATACTTTTAGATAACCATACACTGAAGCATGTTGGTTACTACAGTGCAAAATATATCCAGATATGGGCTGATGATGCATTAATAAATATAAAAATATAAACCCTGTATGCATGTTGCTATAAATGCTACAATTGTAGCTTCTTGATCAGATACAGCTTGTATGAGTCAGGGTGTAATTGATTCAAATGATAACTTTATCACTATGAAGGTTTAAGGTTTAATTCACTGCTTTTATTTATTCAGGTGTTTTATTTGATAATGGTGGAAAGCAGCAGGCAGTCAAAGCAGCAAATAGTGACTGAGGAGATTCTGGAGCGACAGGCATGTCTAAACAGCGGGGGGGTGGGGGGGCAACCTTGGAAACGGCAACAGAAGGCTCATTAACTGCCAGAACTCGCCAAACAAACAGGTTTTGGCGCACTGAGGTTTTCCTCCCTGCCCTCACTTGAGACCAGAGCTTAGTTAAGGATCACTATTCTTACATATCTGTGATAATTTATCAAACATTTATCATAAATCTCGAACTCTGTGTTCTTTCTTTAAAAAAAAAGAAAGAAAACACAACCAGATCAGATCCCATGTACATCACTCTGGATGTGTGTTTACAAAATAGCTCTACAGTATTGTGTTTTGGTACAAAAAAAAATGCCTAAAATGCCTATTTTTATAGAGTTATAGACTAAATATGCCCCCAAATATGCTCCCAAGATTACTTTAATTTCAATTAAAACCCAGTTTAATGCATTACCCTTAAAGAAAATGTAATGGTAAATAATCAGAAAACAAAAAATGTTAGCATTATTGGTTAGCATTAGCAGCGTGCCAAAACAAAGACTCGTACACAAAAGAAACGTATTACCTACATGTTAGACAGGGCACTGCTTACTAATACTAAATAAACTGAGGTAACTGTTGAAAATATGCGTGGGAGGGGGGTCAGGGGGGTTAAAAATACTAAAATACGAGGACAAGACACAGAGCAGTCATGCGACATGCTGCAGCAGGCCTCTTCTGTTCATGGTGGCTGACAACTTTTCAGCGTTTTACTGCCACCGCTGGACTGGTGGCCGTAATACAGTTCGGTTCTCGAAAACAAAAATCTGCATTAGACTGAATCCGCAAGTGCTGATCCGCGAAAACCGAGGGGTTACTGTATATCTATTGGGCAATACAAACATGTGTACTAGGAGTGTGACGAGATCTCGCGAGATCAGATTTGTCTCGCGAGATGCGTCTGGTCTCACGAGAACGTGACGATATCCTTGCGTTATTGGCTCGATGGAGTGTGAGAAAGGGCAAACAGCCCTCTCTCTCTCTCTCTCTCTCTCTCGCGCGCGCGCTCTCTCTCGTTCGTGACTTTTCCGGAGCATGCGTCTCTCTCTCTCTCTGTGTCTCTGTATCTCTCTCTCTTGCTCTCTCGTTCTGGAGCGCATGGATCGTCTCTCTCTCTCTCTCGCTCTGTCTTACTCTCTCTCTCTCTGTCTCTCTCGTTTGACTATTCCGTATTTAAACCTCGGGTTTATCTTTACATTTTCTTTAAGGGTGATGTATTAAACTGTTTAAAATTAAATTAAAGTGATCTGGGAGAACATCTGGGAGCATATTTAGGGTTTACACTATTAAAATAGGCATTTTTTGACAAACACAACAATGCCGTTTTTCATTATAGGCAGGTGCTCCTGTAACGTAAACCCTGCGAATAACAGGGGCTGTCAGTATTCTTAAAAAAGAACATGACCATACCTTAGGCTGTTCTGTGTAGGTCATTACCTCATTACCTAGGTCTTAGCTCTTTTTCCATGCTTTTTTCCCCCCAAAATTTTGTTCATTGTTTTTATTTCATAAAGTTGATTTCAAAATGGACATGCATTTTTTGCATTTTGTGTTGTTCAGTTAAATAAAGTGCTATTTTTGCTATATATTTAAACACTGAGGATTTCTTTAAAAAAATGTCTAAAAGTCTCGTCTCGTTCTCGTGAACCCAGTCTCGTGGGAAAGCGTCTCATCACACCCCTAATGTGTACTGATTAAGTTGTGTAATTATATTTTGTGTGTTAAAAGTATTATGTCTTAATGCAGATACTAATAATACCTAGATTTCAACAGCGACGTCTAAACAATTTCTCAGATACTTCCTTTTAAATGACAAACAGAAATTGGGTGTGGCTTCAAACAGAAGTGTGTATCTGAGGGGCTGCATTTACTGATCACATAATATTCAAGAATTAATTCAGGCATATAACTAACAGGCATACAGAATATAATTCGAAAGGATTCGAAACTTTTTGAACATACATATCTATTGGCTCACAGATATTTGACAATATTCCGTAGTATTTAAGTAATACATGGAGATGAATTTTAATACGCAGTCCTAATGTTAAATGACTCGCATGGAACTCAAGGATAAATTACTAAATCAACCAAAAGATCTTGTATCATGTCAACTCTTATTCTAGCTTACGTTTCTTTTCATTCTCAAGTACATATAATATTATCACTGCAACAATCAAACAGAAGTGTTTGGAATAGCTAACTGCCCAACCCTAGTGCGAAACAGGTGTGTTTGCCGCTCACCTTCCACAGCTCTTTTGAAGAAGACCTTGCAGCTGCCGCAGGTCAGGACGCCGTAGTGGCAGCCCGACGCCTCATCTGAACACACCAGGCAGATTTTGTGCACGGCACCACCGGACTTCCCTGCGCCTGAGGACACGCCAGTGCTGGCCTCGGGTCTGTTTGAGGAACAGCAAACACACACACACACACAAACAAGCAAACAGTTCAGAACGGCTATTACCAGATGCTCCCATCTGTCAGTAAACTGTGACAGGAGAAACGCTGTGGACATAAATTTAATGATTTATTTAAATTAAGAGACTTAATTTTTTCTTCATGCAATTAAGTCACCACTCTGTAATAATAAATAAAATATTTTCACTGAAATCCAGATGAGATTGTACAATTTTCCTTCTTTCCATTTTTCTTCCGTCAGCTACCAATTATGAGATACCAAATTATGCCTGAAGAAATGAAGTGTTATATTTGATCTAAGACCAGCTCATCTTTATTCTCCATTATTTTTGTTCAGTAAGGGCAATTTTCCACTGCACAGAGTGCTTGAACCTTTGGTAGCAGAAAAGTGGATCTGTGTCTTGTCTGTTGCTCATTGAACCAGTACAGAAGGTTCCAGTTTTATGGTTTGTGTTGCTTTAGTGCTAATAGGACCTGAGGGTACACTCCTCTGTCTTTGATAAAACTTGCATCAGAAGCAAAAATCAGCTTAGCCAATATTTTACCTTTTCAAGTAGAGATAATCATTAATAAGTGCACTAGAATGTGAAATAGAACAATATTAACTACTATCTTTAAAAGATTTCACAAAGACATCACAGGCAGAACATATTCAGCCTCACAATTAGTCCACAGAACAGGATTTTTGCTCATGTTTTCATTTAAGAAAAACACATCTAAGCTTTGTTTGATTCTACACATGATGACAGTGTGTAAATGTTAATTTGTGATGTCTGTGAGTGAAGAACAGTGTATTTTTGTGTAAGTATCCATTTTATATCAGCAGAAAGGTTGAGCAAGACTGCTAATAAACTAAATTACAAGAAAAATAAAAGAGATACAACCAGAATTGTGAGTTCTGCTGGTTTATTTGGTTTAGTTCTTGGTTCTTTAATTGGTGCAGGTGTGGAACAAATTCCCCACTGTGACAGTAGCCTAGCGGGTAAACACTTGCCTGTGAACCCGACTGACCTTAAAGTAACAGATTCAACTCCTTTCACCACTGTGTCCTTCAGCAAGACATTTAACCCTCAGTGTCTCCAGGGGGAGTGTCCCTGTAAATGATTGTAAGTCGCTCTGAGTAAGGACATCTGCCAAAAAAAGCCCCTTTCGAATTCCTAATGTGTGCAAATGAAGAAACTGATCACAAAGTGCATTATTACCTGCATATGTCCAAAACATGACTATTTTACCAGTTTGATTTGTGTTAGTGTACTGTAATCTGACAGTCATAGATTTATCACCTAAAGCCTGTGTGTCCAAGAGGGGTCAAATCCTAATCACTGTTGCTTTAGAGGACAAAACAGAAGTGTAGATGTTATTTCAGCCACCAGAGGGCAATTGCAGACTGCAGCCTGAGAGCTGTGCCCTGCCCCACATTCACAGTGGCAGCACACTGACTACATGAAGCCGTACCAGCAACGCCCCCATACATACAGAGAGAGCGGGAGAAACAGAAAAACAGAACGATACAACATGCGAACAAACTGTCAAGTGGATGGCCGATATGCAAATCTGCCAAACGAAGCAGGACAAAAATGCAGAAGAAAAAAAAAGCTGCTACAAAGTCCTGTTTCAAGCAGATCTTTACCGTATTCCAACATCGGCTACTCCCCGTAATAATACTCTGTTCTCACATCTGTTTAGAGGCAGTTATGTAATGCCAGGGTCACTTTCATTTACCAACCAGGGGCTCAAGCCAGAGCCAAAATATGCACTCAGATATCTCGGATATGGGAGGAGGAGACGCAGTTGGCAGCGCCGATGACCTTTCAGGTCCTTCGAATGCATAGCTAGAGTTAAGGAGGGCTCGTGCTGGCAGGCCTGCGGTCTGAACCAAAAAAGGAAACTCATGACATACTACTTAATCAATCACAGAGCAAAATCCACATTAAAGCAAGGGCTTTTGCCATCATTTATGCTAGCAATCGATTAATACGGTGGTAATTCCTGCATGTAATTGAGTTTTGTTTAATGTTTAAAGGCCTGAACTGTAAATATGGACCTACCCACAGAAAAACAAACAGTGCTTAATCTTTGAAACATAAACTATTTGACTGTTAAAAGTTAAAATAGGATGCCTTTAAAAATACTTTCTAAAAGCAAAAACAACAAAAAAATGACTTAACAGCAAACAGTGTGAAGCTTTTCGATGAAGTTAAATGGTTGTACTTTAAAAAGTTAAACAATTAAGGCTTGATTAAAAAAAAATAATAATAATTTCATCATCATGCCATCTTAGTGTAAAAGCCTATTAAAATATGCATCATCATCAAGAAAAGTACAAACTAATCCTCGCTAATACTCTGAGAAGGTTAAATTACCAAATGCCTTTTTGTAATTGAGTAATCCAGCTTCTGATAACAATATTTCATTGCATACAGTGAACCTAGAAAGGCTTTTAAAATATGTAAGCAAAAACAAAAATTGACTTAGAATGGAGCAAGCTTTACAATGAGATTGAATGGTTTTACTGTAACGGAGGGCCTTTAAAAATCTTAAATAAAAACAAACAAATAAACCGATGCCTCCATTCTTGTGACTGCAGCACAGATTTGCAATATCTTCAAGAAAATCACAAAGTAATCTTTGATGAAACCTTAAGATGGTTAAATTACCAAATGCCTTTTTTGTAATCGAGTGATCTGAGTTACAGCGTTTTACCCCATGAAGGCATGGCTCTCAAAAGAGAAAGACCTTATCGAATTGTTCTGATCAAAAAAAAAAAAAGGCTAAAACCTGCCTGAGGCCCAGCATGTCCCATTTTTGTTCTTTTTCATTTCTCAGGACTCCCGAGGCAGGTGTCCAGGGGCTCCACAACACCCCCACACAATCACATTGCCTTTATTTTGACTCGAGTCCAGCTGCTCAGAAACATCTAGGTCACATAAACCATACCAGAGTGCAAATATCAGGCATGATATAACACTTCAGATTGGTCAGTAAACACAGTCTGAGAAGCCTTATGAGGTGCCAATAAGACGACTGATCTGATGCTGATTATAATCAAGTCAGTCTGTGTTGTTCTGTTGTGGCTGTGTACTGGAGTTAATGAATGTCTGGACATTATATCACGCAGGCCCGTGCTTGTAAATTGGATTAGAACAATTATCCGAGATGGCTGTGTAATAATAGTTCAGACCCGTTTAAAACCATTCAACTTAGGAATGGAGCCATTTGTCAAATACTTTGGTAGTAAATGAGAGGCCACGTAACATTTCTACAGCCAACCATGTGTTTATATTGGCCAGAGGGCAGTGATGTGTGAGCTATTTAAAATACAGTGTGGATTACACCAAGTTTTTGGGGAATTCCTATAAAATTATCACTCAGTTTATACTTTACTAGTATGCCTGTGAATTGTATTGTGTCAAGCTCCGGTCCTGGAGGGCCAGCACATTTTGATGGTTCTCCTCCTCAAATGCATTCACAACCTAATGTCCAGGTAATATAGTAATATAATAAACATATAATAAAATGAGTGTGTAGTTCCAAGCCTAGTCTATTGTGAAATCCTGGTTTATACTGAACTGGTTAAACATTTTCAAATGCATACAACTCTACGGAACAAATCCGCCCAATTTTAATCGCAGCGCCTGAGAGATATAACCTACAAGCTGCTTTTAGGACCATCTGTCTGACCACATGATCCAGGAGAACACGTCAGGGCCTCAGCATTTCTGCATGCTATCAGCCACACGCCCAGTTCCAGCCGACATGATATTTTACCTCAATTACCAATTTTACTGTGGAACCGACTCAGGCAAGTCTGCCAGTGCCATGTGCAAGAGGAAGGTTTGACTCACAGCAATAAATCTTGCCTTGCCTTGTCTTGCCTCTGTGCTTGCGTGGTTTACTGGAGGAGAAAAAGTGATCAACGAACAACATTCTCTCTCCTGCAAAACAGGACTGACTTCATCTAACTGGTGTTATGAACCAAAGATAATGTACAAACAAACTTTGGGATGCACTTGCACGTATGCAAACAAGTTAGAACAGACAGAATGTACTAGTCACACTATGTATGTACTAAACATCACACTATATGGACTGAAGTATTGTGACACCTCAGGGTTTTGGTTTTTTTTTTTAGGATTTGGGCAAGGCCCATTACTTATCGCTTCAGCAGACCAAGACATTTTGGAAAACACCATGCTAACCAACTTTGTGGACACAGTTTGGGGAAGAACCAACTCCATATTAAAGTCTGTGTATTTTAATGCAGTGTCAATACAGTCCCTGTGGTGTAACGGTCAGGTGCTCCAAAACTTTTGTCCATTTAGTGTATTTCTAAAAAAAAGTTTGTTTTATTCAGCTTTCAACAACTAAGAGGGAAAAAATAAATAAAATAAATGAACAAAGTAAGATGATGTCATGATGGACTGTAGCATAATTCATGATACTGATAACATATCCTATTGCCCACATAGAGAAACAGAGTTGGGCAATATATATATATATATATATATGATATGATGTTTTGGTCATAAATGACATCCTGATAAGCCTTTCTGAGAATTCTGAATACTGTTAAAACTTCTTGGACATCAGAGTAAGTATACATGATGGCGAAATAAAATAGCTGCTAAAAACAATTCAAGCCAAACTATATACAGAAGAGCAGAATGTTTAGGCAATACTGGGCTTTCTGTGCTAAAATTCTTGCATTTTAGCCATTTTCCTGTACTAGGGCACAATATATAATCTGTTATATAATTGTTGTTGCAGTATTGATTTTTGCAATACTGGAATCATGGAAGTTTGCAATATGCAAACTGACCCAATCATAGCTGTAGGTGAGTGTTGGAGGTTGTGATGGATAGAGGTTTTTTTAATTCAACAAATCACATTATTTTGGTCCATCTTTAACCAAGGCACTAATTCGCAGAGGTATTTAAAGCACACATATTCTACGTTATCCTTCCATTTTTCCATGATGTTCATGTGTGTTTGTGTACCAACATATAATTCATAATGCACCAAAATTCCTTCTTGTATGTTCTGATAACAGGCTGTTTTTGCCGTTTCATTTCCATATACGGACTGTGCAGGGGAGTGAACACACATTTGAAAAGTTACGTATTTACAGAACATTTACATAATTCAAGTGGAACCCCAGAAAAGTGATAATATATAAATAGGTATCATAGTATGTCTCAACATAATACATTTTACAATTAAAATATCCTCTTAATGGCCCCTAAATATAAATAACATGTTTCTATGCTAAATTGAAATAGATCCTGATTTCCATTAGAGATGTCATTATTGATTTAGTAATCGAGTAATCTAGTGCTTCTTTTGGTGTTTAATCAAGCAATCAAAGCAATAATAGTAAACATCCAATTTTACTTCACACATTAAATAAAGCATACACAGATCTGTTAGATTCTGTTGGTGAGGGTTTCCTCTCTTTCAGCTGCACTCACAAACCTAATTTGAACATTAATAGCGATTATTATGGGCCATTATTACGAAAATGAATATCATGTTTATTATTCAAAGTGGAAAGTAATCACTAATCCTGTTTAATGAGCATTTACATGTTAATTGACTATATCTGCCCTACTTTTATTACTATAGTTTTTTTGTTTTTAAATGTTTAAGTATCAGAATAAGCAGATTTGAACATAAACATCAGAAAAACTGCCATAGGCCTAGAGGAACCATCCAGCTTGCCAAACTGAAAACAACTGACCTATTTTATTTCTACATTATTCATGTTAAGTATGATTCATCTTGTTATACCCTTATAAACAACAAACTATTGTTTTCTTCCATCCTTTAAGAAAAATGTGTTCTGCGTACATCATCACGCAGCAGTAAGCAGAAAAAAAAAACTTTTGCAACCAACAATTTCACGTTTCACTTCACCCTCCTACTGCCCTGCTCAGAGATACTCCTTAATGCCATGGTAAAAAATTAAGCAGCTGAGAGCCTGGCTATTTTCAGGCAAACTAGAACAGTGTGATCATGCAGAAACGTGTGCTATGATGTATAATAGACCCAACTGTGGAAGAGCCCTGTCCAGCCTTACAGCAACAAGGTTATATAACCGCAAAGAACCCTGGGAGACCTATCGACCACACACACCTGCTAGCAGTCTGAAGATTTATTGGCTATATATATGCACACCCTACATACACTTACATGCCTTTTGTCTGCAGCCAGCACACACAGATCACATAAAACACATTATGACCTGGCTGGACCCCACTAACACACATCAAACTTCCCCAATTCTGAGTGTTATATGGCACTTTCTGTTTCATGTGCAGAGCTGCATGGCTCAGGTTAACACATTCCAGAAGCCATCTTCGGTTTCAAAGCTTTTGTCCTTTTCTGAGAGACGGCCTAGCCCATTTTAGACACACAAAAACCTGCCACATGTATATGCAGGCTGCAGTTTTGCCTCCGAAATATGTCCGCACACAGCGAAAAAGAAGGAAATTGTTCTTCCCTGAGGTAAAAGCCTCAAAAATAGAAAAGGGAAGTCAGGCATGCCATCGCTTTCTGCATTCCTTCCAAAACTCCACACGAGTCACGACAGTTGGACATCAGCATGATGGTAATTGGCTTGATGTACAAAGACCGCTTTATGTTTTATCGTTTAATGTTTAAAAAATACTCGTGAATACTTGCACGTAGCCACGGAATGTTTCTGGTTTTTCCTTCGGTTGTATTTTAGTCCATCACTAAAGAAGCAACTCAACAACCACTTATTATGCACAATATGTCCAAAAGACACTCTTTGTAATTAGTGTAATTCAGCTACTTTAAGTTACACCCTTTGGTAGCACAGCTTATTTGATCCACGGAAAAGTAATTCCATAGAGAATCGTTTCCAATTGAATGGGACGCTCAGGAGCAGCTGCACATGAGCCTTGAGTCACTATGCCCAATGCCAAGAGTCGACCAGATTGGTATAAAGCCATCAACAGCACTAGAGTAGTGGAATGGAGCTTTATCCAATACCTTTCAGATAATCTGGAGTGGTGTCTGTGAGCTACAACTAATCATTCAACTGATCTCTCTAATAGTGACATGAATTGATGCAATCATGATTTTTGGGTGTTAAAAATACCGTTTGCAGTATATCGCACCTTATTGTTGCATTTACAGTTTATAATTATAGTTCATAAGTATAAGTGATTTATCAAATTATCTCTATATGTAATTCACAATATAAATATGTGAATTGCATATAGACAGTTCATAAAATCCATGCCATTTTGTCTCTCTTTCTACATGCATATAACTGAGATGATAAAGTTTACTTGTTGACTTTCCCCCCAAAAAATAAAAAGGAAAAACAGTGTCTGCAGGAAATGAGACAAATAAACTTCCTTTTTAAACACTTACATGCAGACGAAATGCCGCATGAGCTCGTGCCTACAGACTTTTGAACATAATGTAGCAGAATGCAGCAATGTGTACCTATATAGCAGAAAATATTGAGATTACCCAGAATGACGACAGCAGTGTGTACGTTTGTGTATTTCTGTTCATATAAGCAGGATTCCCCAGCAGATGTACAAGTAAAAACACCAGCCAAATGTTTACTGACTGTTATTTAAACCAAGCTCCATGTTTTGCTATATAGTCTTCCGCTTTTCGCAGGGGTTACGTGTAGGGCTGAGCGATTTGGCCTAAAATCTAAATCTTGATTAATTGAACATTTTAACTCGATTACGATTAATGAACGTTTATTTTTATTTATTTATTT
>JBBPDE010000128.1:1122838-1140802 GCA_037974605.1 Nannopetersius ansorgii
TGTGTTCCCCTTCACCTGTTCCCCGTTTGTTATTCCACAGGTGTGTCTCGTCTTGTCAGTGTATATAAGCCTGTGTTAGTCTGTGCTCCTTATGTCTCCATCACCTCATCACCTCACCCTTACCTTGCCCGTATCCTGCCTGTTTTTGCCTGAGACTTAGAAGGCCATAGCACCTGTTTTTGTTCCTTTTTATGTTTTGGTTTTCTGAATAAAGTTCGAGCATGGATTCCAGTCTGACAGCCTGTCCTTTCCCATGAGGGAGCTCAGAGTGTGGGCCATCCGGCCTGCACTCTGACATTGGGAGAGAAAATCAATATTGTAACAGTGCAGTAAGATGGTAATGAAAGTGGTTTATTCTACAATTAATTTGCTGCAACAAAAAAAAAACCCACTGTAGCAAAAATATTTTTGTTAAAGCTCTTCACATTTACAGGCCGGATGTATCATTGGTTGCTGATGGATTCACGTGAATAATTAAATCAGATTTTGTAGCCCTAAAATGTAAATCTTTGCCTGTTACTGTTACCACAACAACATACATGTGGAAGACTTATATTGGGAAAAATTTGCTATGTGTGTGGGGTACAACCCATGGATGCCTAACGACCCTAAATGCTGATCCGGCAATAAGCTACAACAACTAAATTTAAGAAACTCTCATTTCAGCTGCACTGGCACGAATTATGTTCGCTCCTTAAAACACCAGTATGGGGCTAAATGCGTCAAAATTGATTTGTCACACACACAGTATATGTAAAAAATAAATGCGCATGAGTAACAATCATTGTTTCGAACATCTGACTTGAATCAGCTGATCTACTATTGAGAAAAGAGTTGGACAAAGTATCTAAGAGGCATTGACCATGGGCCTCTTGGGTGATTATTTACAAATGTGTTCATTCACCAAGATAACAGACTGAGCTAAAAGTGCTTCTGTTGGGAGTAAAGTGCTTGTTAGCTTAGCAAGTTTTCTGTTTCTTGACACAATTTGGATCTAAATGCTGGATTTGAATGCAAAAAGTGATGATTTCCTACCCTGCTGGACCCCACTAGTGAGACTCTAAAGGATTACAATCTAGTTAGCACATTTCTCTAAGCCGTGCTCCTCGGGGTCAGTCAAGCTAATAATTCCTTCATGTGGACTTCAACAAGACTTTGAGTGTCTCACAGTAACTCTCCATGACTGTCCACGGCTGCAAAACAGGGGTCTCTAAAGCATAACAGATGTTTGTGAATTCACTGGTCGCATTCACAAAAAATAAGTGGGGCATTCATGTGGATATTAAACAACAGGAGCACATGGGCCCTTTTCCAGTGGCCAAAACTTTCACTATAATTACACATACATGTATCATATAGCCTTGCCTGTTGCCAACTTACGACGAGGTGCTGTTGATTGGCCTTAAAAGCATTCTTTTTGCATTCTGCAGCGTTAAAATTTAAGTTTAATATCATTCGTTTTATGATATTAAGGTGTACCATACGATCCCCTGTCTGTGCAGCATGTGTACTGTATTTGAATCCTCTTGGCTAGAGAGACAGGTTTGAGTCTGCATGGTCAAACGAAGGCAAAACCTGAAGCTTGTTGTCTACCTTAGATAATTTGTCAAAGCATAATTAAAATAAATTTTTCTAATTACATACACATAGATTCTCCACTTGTTCCAACAAGCTTTGTTGGAAGAAAGTGCACTAAATCTTGCAGTCTGCAGTGCATTCAAGTTTTAGCTCATTGGGGTTTTATTATTTACCAGCTCTGCAGGCAGACAAAGTTATCAGCATGTGCATCTTGGCTGGAGAGCTCTCCTTCCTCAGACAGCCTATATTTTACCAGGCCTGGGAGCTGGTTAGGCAGTAGGGATGCACCGAATATTCGGGAACAGAAAATGGCAAAGAAAAAAATGTAATGCGACGGAAATATTGATGATGCAATCAACAACCGCAACCTGCACGCGCCAGATTGGATTAGAGTCAACATGTCTGCTGTGTGGGTGAAATTCCTAGAGGGGGTGCATCCACAAAGACTTTCTCAATGTCGGGATTCATTTATCATAAAAATCAAAACATCTCTATCAAGTACAGAAGAGGCAAGACCCTTCAAGCACACCCACTCCATCTGTGGCAGACGTTTTTGAAAGAAAGTTTTCCAGTGATTCCAGTTCATATATGGGCTGCCAGTCTTTGTTTTATTACAATATTGTTGTTAAAGGCCTACAGAGAAAGTTGTTTAACTGTTCAACAGTTTTTAAAGCACTTGTTCTCATGCACTTCCCTCAGAATATTAAAATGTACTTGAATTCACTTGTTTTATGAGAGAAGATATTGAATTGTATAATATTTCAGCAATTTAGCTTTTAGGCTATTCAAGAGTGGGGCCAAGTAAAAAAAAAATATATATATATATTATTTTATATTGTGCATTGTTTGAATGCTATATAAAATATTTTTAGTTTTGTAACAGATTTATTATTTTAACCATGAATATTAATTTATGAAATTGCAATGCTTGACTTCACAAAAAAATAATATAATCATTTCCTTCGGTGTTTCGGTTTCGGGGCAAGTGTTTCCTCATTTTCGGTTTTGGCCATATTAAAAATCATTTCGGTGCATCCCTGTTAGGCAGTGTTAAAAATATATCTGTGGGCGTGTGCTCGGCGGAGGACAGAGCGGAGAGTGCAGAGAGAGTGGAAAGAGGGGGGGAAACTAAGAGACGGAGGGGAAAAAAAGAAAAACAAGCTACTTATTCACATCTGTGCGAGAATCGTGGGCAGGCTCTGGCTATCCTGAGTCACAGATTGGTACGAACTCTTCAAAAAAGGGGGAGAGAAGGCTTCAGCTGGATCTAATCTGCACACGGCCTGAAATTGACTGAGACAGACAGACTAAAGAGGAAACAAAAGAAATTACCTCAGCACGCACACACACACACACACAAGTAAAACCTGTTGAGCTGTGATTGGGGTGTGTTTGCGTGAGAGCCGAATGGCACCCGTGACCCGGCGCCAACCTCGTTAACCACACATGATAGTGTGAGAGCTCTAACCACAGACCAGTATAACGCTAAATGTCACGCAGGTCGAGGCTCACTGGTAGAAAAAGAAAGGAAAAAAATAAATAAATAAAAACAAAGCTTAACCCGACTCCCGCTCAAAACCTGCACATCACAAAGGCCAGATAATCGAGCCCACATGAAAACTTAAGACGAGCCCTTTCTTCTGTTTCACCATCTGTTGCTGCTGGCTCTTAGCCACTACCTGACAGCGGTCTTTCCCAGATTAAAATGCCAGCTATACTGACCTTATGGCGCACTTTCAGGATGAATAGTCCTCTAAAAGCCGCCCGAGTTCTCACAACAACCTCCCATCATTCAGAACTACAATCGTTCAAAATGCTCAGAACAGATATTTTAATATGATTTGATGCTGCTTATTTCTAAAGTTGTTACCAAAATTTTTGCCAGCTTTTACTGTGCTGGTCATGCAGACTCAAACATTGTTACAGCATGTAAAGCAAATACAAAAGTAATTGTGGTCATAATTATGCAATAAATGTAAATAACTACATTATATAATGAATGGTGCTTTAAAACCTCCAGAGTTCTCACAACAACCTCTAATCATTCAGAACATTCAGAACAGACATTTAACCATGATTTAAAATTTAATCTCTTTATTTCTCTGCATAAGAAAACTACACCTTAGATATTTTTGCCAAGATGTGTTTCTGTTTTACCAGTCAGACTCAAACCTGTCATCATAGCATGTAAATCAAGTAAGTAATTAATATGTAACTGTGGTCAAAATGATGTAATAAGTGTAAATAATTACATTACACAATGAAAAGTCCTTTAAAAACTGCCTGAGTTCGCAACAACCACCGATCATTCAGAACTCTGTAACTTAGGTTGTCATTTTACTTTGTATTTGATTTTCTTTATATAATGTGTTAAATTGCTTTTGACTGTAATCACTACTTTGATTGTATTTGATTTACATGCCGTAATGGTTCGAGTCTGCATGAACAACCAAATGGCAAAAGCAATTAATACATAAAATTATAAATAATTACACATAATGAAAATCAAATCCATTACAAAATGATGGACTGCCAATTTTTTAAGTTCTGAATGATTGGAGGTTGTTGTGACAACCAGGGCAGGTTTTAAAGGACAAGTCATTATAAAATGTCATTATTTACATGTATTATATAATCATGATCATAGTTATATAGTTATATATTACTTACGTTCGCATTTTATTTCCATAACGACAGGTCAAACAAAGCAAAACCTGGCAAACATATCTAAGGTACAGTTTCCGTTTGAACAGAAATAGCCCTATTTAATTCAATAGATAAAATATCAGTTTTTCTAATTACATACACACATTTTCTTGACTTGTTCCAACAAGCTTGGAGTTAGAAGCAATAAAGTGCACCAAATTGCACCTCGCTGTTCTTCCTGCTGGTGATAATTGTGACTTTTAAATAGGTCCTTTTCAATTCTTGCCTCCTGATTGCTATTTGAGCATACTGCGTTTCTTTTAAGTTGACTGTAATTACTTTCCGATATTGTCTGCTTTCGCAAGCATACATTTGTCGTAACAAACAGAACTGGCTGCATTTTCTTCAGAAGGGTTGAGGCCAAGAGGTACGGAAACATAAAAAAAGTAAGGGAAAAAAAATGTTAGAGGCACATCTTGGTGTCTTGGATGTTAAAAACTTGAACCAACAGTGAGTAATAGTGCTTACTTATAGCTTATTTATTCAAGTATATAATCAGTTGGGAGCTATTGAGTATCGACAGCTAAACAGTAGGATGAATAATCAACCCATCTGGCCTCTTCAGGCTGGTATCTTAATATCTACATGTAATGAATCATAAAATACTCAAAAAATATATTGTTAATCAGTATTAGTTATATGGCAAATAAACTTCAGCAGAAATTCCATGATTGTCAAAGGCGTATGGTTAACTACAAAGACAGATACCTCACAAACCATAACTCTGAACATCTTTAAAAAGCAGAGGTGTACTGTTTCGTACACAAGAAATGTCTTAGTGCTGCACCATAACCCAATACCCTCAATGCTGCAACTGTGACATAAGTGTTGTACACATCAAACCACTGCATGTTCTTCATGCCAGTCCTGATTCAGATCTCACACAAAAGAGACTTCAGAGCTGTAGTTTTTTTGGCTACTTTGAGTGGGTGTTGAACAAAAGTCCATATAACAGAGTATTGCAACAAGGAAAACATGGATGTCGAATTTTGCATAGTTTCATGGGTAGATGCAACCTGTCATGAGAAGGCGAGGGTTAAACGGGACTTGACCTACATTAATCCCTGCATAAGTCCTGCGGCGTCATTAACAAACTAGTCAGTGTTTTTTCCTATTCATTTCCTCATTGGCACAGATACAAAACTCCTGGTCTCCTTCCTGGTCTGCACTCCTATAGGGCAGCTATCATGTTTATTTTCAGCGTAATGCAGAAAGAGGGCGTGTCACAAATGACCTGCTCATGGGTAGCACCACAGACAATACCCTGTAGCTGGCGCAACTACTGTTTCATTAATATAAACAATGTATTCAGTGTTATGGCCTTATTTTTTTCTACCTCAAAAAACACAAAGAATCGGTTCAGAAGGGATGCATTCGGAGAGGCGGTCAGGCCATCGAGCATTGTCTTGCTGAAACTAAATGATTCAGCCATGCATCAGTTACATAATCATCCAAGAGAGCCGCCATCTCTTGCATTTCTAAACTCCTAAACTCTTCCTCCCCCTTTTGTGGGTCTTAAATGCTGACTGCATCCTGAAAAATGCTGTTGTATTTACAGTAATAGCAGAATCGTCACACCTTTTCTCGACAGTTCAGCTCAGATAATTATTTTTGCTTGCAGGTAACACTATGTTCAGGTCTGTTACTGTACCAGGTGATAAGTGACCTGTAAACTAGAGGAAGCACGATCATCATGCCAGAGCAAACACACAGCTGCTGTTCGACCAGAATGAGTCAGGCTGTCTGCCCCTTCAATGACACAAATAACAGCATCTCAACCTAGATCGCATCCACATGAAAGCGATCTCGGCTCATGGCGTAGGAGTGGAATTTGAAAAGTGATGGGCCAAAGGGCTGATACGGTTAATTCAGTTGGCAGTGTTCGTTTGCATCGGGGCCTGGGTTTTGTCTGCTGCATGACCTATTATTTCCTGGCTGTGCATGTGGAGGAAATGCACTGCGTTTTTCATTTGTCTACCATCTACCACAGATGCCATCATACACGACCGGTTTGGTCCTGTTTTCGTCTGAGAACTGGTGTCGTCTCATCAACATTTACATTACATTTACGGCATTTGGCAGACACTCTTTTCTAAAGAGGCTTACAGTTTCTTCTGTATCAAAAGTGCAGGCTAATGCAGTGTTGGGAGTTTTGCCCAAGGACTTATTGGTGTAGTGTGGTGAGCTTCCCAGGTTAGGCATCAAACCCCATTCTCTGGCTGAATTAACAGTGCATTACCAGTAAGGTATGGAGCATGTAAGTGCAAGTAACTTTTGTTTTCCCCTACCTGGCATAGCTGGCAGCAAAGTTTTGGGTGTTTGTGAAGCTATCGCTGGCCCTCGGCTGTAGCCCGATACTTCTTCCCCAGCCATCCCCTACAGTGGTCTGTGTGGCGTATACATTAAAAATGGGCTTCTGATCTTTCTGCTGGATGCTGATGGTGGCAGTGGACCCAGGGCCCCCGAAGTGATAGCTTTGCCCACTGGAGGTACTGACGCCACAGATAGAGATGGGTGTGGGACCATGGTCTGACCCGCTCATCTGACAGAGGCTCCGTCCACTGACATTCTCTTGCTTGATGGCCCCTTGCGTGCACAACTGCATCAGAGGCTCCTTCTCCACTTTAATGGTAGAGGTGGAGCTAGGCATGAGCACACCAGAGGTGGTTGCGCTGCTGGTCACACTGCTGATACTGTTGTTGCTGCTGATGTTGTTGCTGTTGTTGCTAGTGCCATTTGTGGTGCTCACTGTAACCATGGGCTTCATGTCTCTCTCCGGACCGATAACTCCCAGAAGAGAGTCCTCGCTCAAAGGGGGGAACTCCTCATCTCCCACGTAGAAATCCGATGGGGACCCTGTCAACTCAAAGTCATTGAGAAGGTCCAGAGTGTTCTCGCTGAATAGTTTCGGGTTACTTGAATCCACGTCTTTCCCAATAGAGCCAAAGGTATCAGATTCCAGGTCTATGTCCCCTTTGCCCATAGGCGAAAAGCCCTCATTTTTCAGTGGAAAAAGACTTGGATCCACACCTCCAATAAGGGAGTCCACAGATGGAGAGGAGCTGTTGAGATCTGCAATGCTGGCCTCCAGCCGTAAGAAGTTCTCTGACAAACTGTAGGATCCCAGAGAAGATTGGTGCTGGAAGGCCTGCTGTGACCTAAAGTCCTTCCCGGCCATTTTCATATCCGGATCCTCCAAATAGATGTCCAATGTGGAGGGTAATGTGGTGAGCTCCTCCGGAGTGGGGGAGCTGCTGAGTCCATTGGGAAGGTCCCCAGACGCAGGCTGCAACAAGGGGCTGGGTGGAGGGACCAGAGAAGTGGGGGCGAGTGACATGGTGCTGCGTGCTCCGTTATGCAAAAGTCCCTCGGCTGGACTGTCACTGTAATTCAGGGCAATCAGACGCTCATCTCTCTTCATGCCGTTCTTTAGACCTTCTTGATCCATCTCTTTATGCTGTAAAGAAACATGGGTATAAACTTAACACCACACAATCTTTGATTTGATTTTTCAAACATTAGCAAAAAATCTGTATGTTCTCTGCATGCAGACCTCACCTAATAATGCATCTTCATTTTAAGGTGTACCACGTAAAAAAAAAAAGTGCCAAAGGTTGCAAGCTTTTTCTTTTTTCTCTGACAAATATCTACAAAAATAGTGAAAGAACAAGACACATAAATCTGTGAATATGTTCCAAATTAAGTTCATATCTTACCTATAACAACAACAACAGCAGCAAAAAGCTAACGGACATGCATGATCCACAGCCATTAACTATTCAACACACAAAAGAAAAACCGCTCATTATCTGAAATAAATACGGTAAAACGATTTAAAAGCAACGTCTTATACTCCCATAAACAAACGCATGATGAGCACGGAGTTTCAACATAAATAAGTTTCATTTAGATGCACTTAATTGTTCTTTTAATGAAGTCAGAACTTCGAGGAAAAAAAATATTTGGCTGATTAATTCCTACCTGTTGTTAAAAGCTGTCTAAAGGTTACCTTAACACTCCATTAAGTCTGTAGATTAGAGGTCCTCGTTTGTGGCGTACTGTCCTAACGCTGCCCTGCAGGTTACCCTTCAAAACCCCACATTATAACCTTTTAAAAGGATCTGTCTGACAGCCCATGTAGTTTGTTAGTGCTGGAATATCCCTGTCAACAGCAGGAGGGGCATGGCAGGACGGGGCAACAGTGACAGCACCGTGGGCTCACTCACTTTAGCCGAAATAGCTTAGCGTAGTGGGCTGCAGAGAGAGGGCCTATATTTAGCGGTGGCTTACAGCACACGGGGACGTGTGCAGCGATTCAGACTAAGAGGTAATGCCATGCAGGCTCTTTGCGAGTCAAAACAAACCGATTTAACATCACTAGGTCGTGGCCAAGACGTGCTAAACTGCCCAATCCTGTCGCTGTCATTCCCAAGGAAACGCCATCATGCTAACGTGCTAGCAAGAAAGCTAAGAGGGAGAAAAAAACAAAACACTTGTTTTCCCCTTCAATTGATTATTACACGGTTTAATACGTCGTAAAAAATACATACCACTTGATATTTAAGCTCCGGATCTGAATCGTCGCTTCATTTGACATTGTTTTTGTTTTTTACGAGGTGTTTATTTTTTCCAGCCGTGCTAGCACTGATCAAGACGAAAAAAACAACACGATTCTTCTCCTCCCGCGTAGAAGAGTGTCAAAGTCAGAGCAACCTAGACGCAATTGAAGCTCCAGAATCAGATCGGATCCTATTAAGACGCGTTTTCGTCCACAAAAATGCAGAAGAGTCCAGGGAGGGGTGGTTTCAGGCAGAGTCGTCGTGTTCTGTCTCCAGCAAGCAGGAGCTAACTTTGCCATAAAAAAACAGCCAAAATGGAGATTACAGTCTGAGCCTGTTTACTACTCGAGGCGCCGCCCTGCATGCAGCCCGGTGCCACTGCACCTTGCAGCTCTCATTATGGACAAAAGTATTAGGACGCCTGACCATCTCACCGACATTGACTTCAATGACATTGCTTTCAACTTGACCACAAGTATTGGGACGCTTGACCATTCCACCAATATTGACCTCAATGACCTTGCATTCTATGTGGACAAAAATATTGGGACCCCTGACCATTTCACCAACACTGACTTAAATGATATTGCATTCAATATGGACAAAATACTGGGACACCTGACCATTCCACCAACCTTGACTTCAACGATACAGCATTCAATATGAACAAAAATATTGAGACACCAGACCATTCCACCAACACTGACTTCACTGACACTGTATTTAGTAGGGACACCAACATTGTTCAAGAATGGTTATATGTGAACACACTGCATGAAAGTCTCTGCATTTAACCCATTCACCCGAGTGAAGCGGCAGACAGTCAGGAACACATCACCCAAAAAGCAGTGTGTGGGGATGGTAACTTGCTCGAGGGTATCTCCGTGGCACTACTTGGGATTCAAACCCACAGCCTTCCAATCGCAAATGCAGCTCCCTAACCACTAGTCCACCTGCCTCCATTGACCTCATTGACTTTGTAGTCAAATATGTAAGCTTTAATATGGAGTCGGTTACCCCACCCTTCGCAGCTATAACAGCTTCCACTCTTCTCAGAAGGCTTTCATTTATGCCTATTCATTGTTTTGTTTCACATACACAGTGAAACAAAACAATGTCCTCCAGGACCATGGTGCAACGCAAGAACAGAAACAGAACACCACAATACCACAAGTGCACGTAGGATGAAAGAGGGTGCAAGAAACGAAACACTAGAGCAACAATACAACTGGACAAGACAAAACTTCGTGCAGCTGAGAACAGTTACAGTCTGGATGAATACTGTATTTTGATAGATACTGCATTCTAGCAGTGGAGAGTTGTGTGCAAAAATGCAGAACAGGTAGACAGCAATAAATATGACTGTGCAAATGTAGCAGTAACGGGACAGAAAATGTGCAGCGTAATAATCTGAAGGGTTTTTGATTAATTAAAGAGCATTTATGAGGTCAGGCACTGATGTTATACGAGAAGGACTGGCCTGCAATCTCCTTTCCAGTTCATCCCAGAGGTGTTGGATGGGGTTAAGATCAGGGATCTGTGTGGGCCAGGCAAGTTCTTCCACACCAAATTCATCCAGCCATGTCTTTATGGATCGCTTTGTAGACTGGGGCACAGTCATGCTGGAACAGAAATAGCTGGTTCTTCCCCAAACTGTGTCCACAAAGGCATTGTCCAAATGTCTTGGTCTGCTGAAGAATAAAGATTCCCCTTCACTGGTAGTAACACAGATGTGACCCAATAGTTTTGTCCATACTTACAAAAGGGCTCAGAGGCTTTAACCATCACACACACGCCTGATTCTCACAGCATTTATAGACAATCACAACTTAAACAGAGTTGTGGGGGGGTTCACTGAGAGCAAAATAACTGGAAAAACAGCAGGACTTTTAAGAGATTGAAATGGAACAAGGTAATTACAAAGTTATGATGTTTAAATTCAAAAATCTGTCCATCTTTATTTATTTATAAGATATAAGAGAAAAACAACAGGATTTTTGAACAGAAATAACTGGAAAGGAACAAAGTAATTACAGGGAATCTACATTTTTCTATCTACCAGCTCAATTAGATTTGCATGTATTTATTTATCAAATTTGACAACCTATTTAATCATCAAAAAGTTTTCAAGTAACTGGAATTAACTTTTGTTGTAATTCCAGTTCCTTTCTAAAATACAGCCAATCACATTTAAAGTCATACATATTTATTTATCAAATTTGTGAAACTATTTCAAATAATTGGAATTGACTTTAATTTTCTAAAAGAAAATCAAACTGAATGCTGAATGGTACTCGAGATAATTCACTGTAATGCAATGTCATCCTTGCCTATGGTTTGTATATATATATGTGAAATAAACACCCATTAAGTTGGATTTCTTAAGACGTTAAATAAACAAAGCATTAGAAATCAGTAAGTGCATACTTACAGTAAGTGCAGTGGTTTTCTTGACTCAGTTGCTCTCCTCAGGGCTCAGGGGGACCCAGACAAAAACAATGTCAGCCATGGGAGTGGATGGTGCGGGGTAGGGTGAAGCGGATGAAAACAATTGATTTTTTTTTCTTTTAGGCTCATTGTGGGGGGTGATGAAGGTTGTTGTGGTCGATATCAGGGGCCTCTTGCCTGAACAGGAGGCCCCAAACCGAGGGAATCTTTCAAGTGCAAAAACATCCAGAAGATACTAATCCACCAGCAAATGGTATGATCCAATACCCAGAACAAGCTCATGTGGTTAATTAACAGGTTCATTGTCATTAAATTTGTTTACTGTAATTACAAATTAAGTAAAGAAAATTTGGTTGTTATCTTAAAGCAGCATTGTGTAAGAGAGTAACACCATGTTTATTTGCTTAGCTTGACCTTGTTGATGGCACAGTTCCCTCAGTTCTTAGTTTACCAGCTTAACCAACAGTCCATGTTTGTGCTAGCATGTGTAATAAGCTTGTCAGAGAAAAGAAAACTTCTTAAGTACACATTTTTTCACAGTAAGAAATACCTTTTCCCCCATTCCATCTTAAGAATGCTCAATAGAAGCAGATATTGTACACATGTTCTCTGTTGTGTTTGTATCGCACTGAAAGAAGGGTGGTCAAAAGAGGCCTTGGTCACTTTTAGGAAATTAAATGAAAAAGTTTGATTTTGGCTTTGTGGGTTTTGTGGGTTAATTTCATAGTAACACTTGAAGGGTTTTTGAGCTTTCAGACTGTTTTTGCTCAATAACAGGAGGGATATGGTGGGAAGGGGAAGTGAAACAAGGGTTACAAGGGTTATTAGCTTTCAAAATCACTCCATTGTTCTTCTCAAGTTTTATCATTTTAAAGATTTTATTCCAGTTGTTATTTTCTCGTATGTTTTGAATTTTGCCAGAATTCTAATTCTAATGTTCATTAATATCTGATGTATTGTGTGATTTTTGATCGGTTGATTAAGATAATGATCATTTAAAAATGAGATTTTTGTGATTGAGTCACTTCCATAATGAGTTGGGCGAGTCACCTTACAATTGTGTGGCAGAGAGAGAGTCTCATTACGAGCGTTGCGACTTTTTTAAGGGAACTTCATGAAAGAAACACGTTTTTGGCCGCATATGCTTTGTTAATGATTAAAAAACATGGGCGCTGGAACCATTATAGCCCCCACCCTTCAAAATCATTAGTTTCGTCCTCCCACTTTTTGATTCCTGGACAATGTCCGAGACTTTGCATGCGCAAATGAAACCCGACACCCCACAACGACTGAGAATTTGCACGCGCAAGACGTATGTTGATGCGCCCCCCACAAATGTATATTGGTGTGCCCCCACATTAAAAATGCTTCTGGTGGCCCTGGTGAAAAACAAAATTTTATGACATCCCTGTCAGCAGCCGCCAGGGGCCACCAATGCAGAGATAACAGGGACTTTGTGTTCTGCATGGGTGTGTGGGTGTTTCCTTGGTGGGCTCATTATTAATGGTTCCCAGCTGGCCTGGTATGCTTGTGATCAGTTTGTCTTTGTCTGTCAACCCTCACGCTCCCCTTGTTTGGAGTACTAGTTATTTGTGATAAGTAGAGTTTTGGCCCTTGAGCCTTTTTGAGCTAATTTTACTTTCTCTGGAAATGCGCAGACACCATACAGAGCTGGTCTTGCTGAATGACTGAAAATTAAGTCTGGATCACTTCCAGCTCTCCTTGGCTCCTTGGTGTGTGAATAGACACATTAACTCGAATGTTGTACTTCTTTGTTATTTGAACAGTCGTGCTGCTGTTAGTGTTACGGTGCGCGTGCGCACAAGTTCCAATGTCATTGAAACCAGGGTGATCAGATGAGAATTGGTCAAGGAGTCTTACAGCAGCGGGGCTATAGGCACTGATCTCAACTGCTTGGCTATCAAGGAAATGCCCCGAGTCTCACTACAAACAAATACAGCTGTCTTTTACCAGCTAGCTGGCTCCGCCTCTCTCCTCCTAGCCCCGCCTCTCACCTCCTCATTATCATTTAAAGCTACAGACACAGAAATTCATGATGTCATTATGCACCAAGGCTGAATTTTGGAAAAAGACTCCAGATACAGTATTAGAAGACTACTAAGACCTTTAAGCTGGATATATTATTTTTGATATATTATTTTTTACACAAATTTGATCAATTTTCGGTGAAACGGTAGCTACATGATGGGCACATTTTTATGTCATTTTCATAATCAGCGGCCAAAATCAATAAGAAACACCAACAGTGTTCAGGAGGCAAAAACTGTGTTGTGCAGTATAATCAGAGCCGAGAGAGTTGTGTAGGGTTCCACAAATTTAATAAAAGGATGAAGTGAAGCCTACCTACCAAATCTTAAAAGAGAAATACAAACCGAAGGTGAGGTGAATTCGTCTTCCTGGTAAAGAAAATGAAACTTTCACTCTGAACAAATGAACCCCCCTCAGTTTGCACAGGGCTCATGGTTGTATGGACTGACTATATGATGTTTGCTGATCATACTGTATACTCAATATATGTTTCGCAAAGGTGGGCATTGTTATGAAAGGCCATGTTTCTATAGTATTCGTCTGTCGCACAAAAATATGAGCAGGGCCTGTGAGTAATGATCTAATCTTAAAGATGAAGATTAGCGCCAAAAGATCTGTAAAGTGAAGCAGCATTTAAATTTGAGCCAGATTCAGAGGGGGATCATGGGTACGTACTCAGTTCCATGTACTCAAGTTTCATTTTGATGGATTTTTTTACAACCGCATTACATACTCCTCCTATATATCTATGAGGAAAATGACCTACTTTTTAAACTTAAGTTGCATTTTTTCTGTATTTTATTCTCTTCTGTTTTGCTGGTGAAGCTTTTGCACGTCTAAATTTGAGACTAAATTGGATTAAAAGAAGAGAAGAATAGCACTTCACAAATTTCAGCTGCTGACAGATACTGCATGAGAAAAGAAGATTTGCTGCAGGCCTATAATTACTCAATTCTTTTACTTTAACAGTCGTATGCAAATGTTTGGGTGCATCAGTTCAAATGATGATATTTGATACATAGAAAAGTCACACATTCAACACTGAGAACGCAATTCTGCAAATTTTCATTCGTAGTAATACAGCATGTGCAGGATTTGTATTGTATATTTTTTCCAATCGGTTGAATTCAAATAAATACAAAGAGGGCATTTAATTTTGCGAAAAAATGTTTTGCTTCTTGTAGGAAAATCAAGAAAACATTGATCAGATATTGCATTGGGGACCAATGAAAAGAGAAAACACACTTCTGCTAGAACTTCTGTGAGCACACCAGAGGGCCCCATCAATTTGATATAGACACCAGTGGCACATTAAGCTGTAATTACTGTTCTATAGTATTTTAATATGATGCATAGAGTATTTGTTATAGCAAAATACTATAGAACAGTAATTGCAGCTTAATTTGAATAATTATTCATGATACTTTTGCGCATGACCTTCATTTTCATTGAAGACATCTCAGAACGAGCCAAACTAAAATTTGTTGCAGGCCTGATTGGCTTTTTGGGTTACTTTTTGGACTGTTCACCTGTAAACAATGCATTTATGTATTCACTTCTGTGACAGAGTATAAACAACTCTCTGTTTTCAGAACATTTTCTCTGTTTTTCATGGATTGTGTTTCTGCTCTGTGTGTTACTGAAACAGATGCTCAGTATGTCTCCTGCCCAGGTGATGATGAATATATCAGTGAAGGGCACCTACCTTGTGGATCACAGTCACGCACCGTTCAGATGGTGAACACTGCCTGAGGCCACCATGACAATGCAATTATTTACCAGAGTTGGGAAATTTGGGTCAAACATTTTACTCTTTATTAAAACTGTATTTATAAAGTTTTTATCCTTCATAAAATAGATACAAATAGCTCAACTCAACTTTACCTCAACTCAACTCTTTCTCAGCTTTATGTTAACTTTATATGAGCTCTATCTCACCTCAACTCTAACTCAACTTTTTTTCAGCTCAGCTCTATCTCAACTCAACTCTAGCTCAGATGTATCTCAGTTCAGCTCTATCTCAACTCAAATCTAACTCAGCTTTATCTAAGCCCAGCTCTATCTCAACTCAACTCTAACTCAACTTTATTTCAGCTCAGCTCTGTCTCAGCTCAGTTCTAGCTCAACTATTTCAACTCAGCTCTATCTCAACTCAACTCTAACTCAACTTTATTTCAGCTCAACTCAGCTTTTTCTCAACTGAATATTATTTCGACTTAATTTTATCTTAACTCAGCTCAATTCTTCTGTATCTCAGTTCAACCTAGCTCTTTATTAATGCTTTATCAAAACTTTTTCCCATTTCACCTCAGCTCTTCCTCAACTCAACTTAATCTTGGGTGAATCCTGTATCAACTCAATGTTATTTTAGTATAATCTCAACTAAACCTCAATAAGCTTTATCTCAACCCAGCTTAATGTTATCTCAGCACCCCTTTATATGAGCGTAGCACACCCTTTATATGAACATTCATTAACTTTTTTTAATGTCAGTGTTTTTCTTATAAATATGAAAATTAATTAAGTATATGCTTCTTGTTAACACATTCTACTGTAACCTGTGGACTATATTCCTACTTCCTCCTCTTAACGGTTATTTATGTGCCATTTTTATAAGATAACAAAAATAAATAAAGAAATTCTAATTTGAAATTCACTCATAATAAATGATTGCCATGATTAGCAAGATTTACTGATTTACTCTTAGAATCATTTCTGAGACCTTTATGTGAGCCTTTCATCGAGACTAACATCAGCACAAAAATCTTTCACTTAAAGAAGCCAATGTGAAAAAATTCTAAAATTACAAACAGTACACAGAGACAGCGTCACTTATTTTGACAATATGAAAATGGAAAAGTGTGTGAGTGTATGTGTGTGTGTGTGTGTGTGTGTGTGTGTGTGTGTGTGTGTGTGTGTGTGTGTGTGTGTGTGTGTGTGTGTGTGTTGAGTCTGCTTGAACCTGCCTGAACCAGGGCCTGTTTGCTGGAGATGAAGAGATGAATCATTTAAAGCAAATTTGCTCAATGATGCCATCTTGTGGATGACTTTTTTAAACAGGGAAACCTAAGCAAAGGGCTATTTTGTTAGGAAAACAAGACATATCTCTATAGATTTATATTCACTGTCTGGGGGGTTATCTAAAACAGTATTTCCACTAGTAACCACTGTTGCAGATTAGTTACCTCCCGTCAGTCTTTCAGAAAATCAGAGTAAATGATGATGATGATCAGCGGAGATAACTGTAACATATTTTAGAAGATCAATACTGCACCTCCACTGGGTGATATGTATGTAGAAGAAATGTCCCAGAGTAAATTACCTCTCTTAGACTAGAATTGATTTTTTTTCTCTCCCCACCTAGTTGAGGCCCAGCAGTAGGTGATGCAGTGAACTGGCGCGAGTGAGTGGCACTAGCAGAAAATTGGATAGTCTATATTCTGGAGAGAATTGCTTTTTTTGGTCAATATATCACTCAGACTAATAGGGCTGTGTACAATAATGCATCTGACTCAGCGTATGCAGGCTATTTAACACAATGGTGCATCTATTAGTGAGCTATTCATAGATTTAGTCAATTGTGTCTAATGATAGAGTGCGCCATGGAAATCTAAGGAGCACTTCAACTGTTTTTCAACCTATTCTCTTTCTGTTGCATCACTTCAGTTCCCACAATCATTCTGATGCATTTATGCAGTGTGGCATATTTAGTATAAGTATAGAAAATTGAATTTCTGCTGACTTAAAGCACACTCAAATCATTCCTATAAGAGATGTCAATGGGCTGGAACTTCAGTAGTTACTCATTGGCTTCTATTTTGGGCATTTTTGAGTAAAAAAGGTTTCTCTTCATTGCTAAGTGTGGAGCAATCAATGTCCATGGCAACTGATCATATGCCACACATGCAATGGGTAGAGACTAGGTGTAAAAATGTCGAAGTGTTGCATTAATCATGTTGAGGATGCTACGGGGTTGCCAGTTTGGCCTCTTTTCCCCTTAAAGCCCCAACACAGAGGCTCTACAGATGCAAACCCTGACAAAATTGTTATGACGGATGATATTTGGCATAATCGGCCCAAAGACCGTCACACCTGAGACCCTCCAAAATCCAGGGAAAGAAAAAAAAACAGTCCCTGCTGCATCCGTGTGACAAGAGTGGCTGAAATCCAGAGAATACTGAAAATCTAGGTCAATGGATTGCTGCACGGCAATGATAGCTCCCTCCTCTGAAGTGTCTCTTTTATGCCTGCTTGTGGATGGCTGGAATTACACAAGGAAAAAAAAAAAGACGAACACTGGAGCTGTAATCTCAGTGCAGTGATGCACATGCGATTATTCATATCCGCAACATGCAAGACTGCACAACAGTTTGTGCGTATGGTGGATAAACAGCCCTTATCTACTTAAATAGGACCTGAATCACACTGATTGCAAATCCACCTCCACACAAGGCTCAGTGGAGGAGGAACAGTGCTAGACTCTTACCTGACTAGTGTTTTGCATAATGCAAAAGTGGTTTAATGGCAACGGCCACAGTAATGTCTCCTTCTCTCTCTCTCTCTCTCTCTCTCTCTCTCTTTTTCTCTCTCTCTCTCTCTCTCTCTCTCTCTCTCTCTCTCTCTC
>JBBPDE010000128.1:1153204-1166446 GCA_037974605.1 Nannopetersius ansorgii
ATAATAATAATAATAATAATAATAATAATAATAATAATAATAATAATAATAATAATAATAATAATAATAATACTTTTATGATAATTAATTTTCTTAAGGTGAAGGCCACCTTACAAAAATAAGACCAGGACAAAAAAAATAATTTGGATTAAAAAGAAAAGGCAAATAAAATAACAAATAAACTAGAAGTATGTAAATGTGTTTTTAAATCAAGGTACCGGGTATGAGACGAGACAAGGAGCACACATGGCTGTCCAATGCTACTGGGCTAGTTGTGACAAAAAAAATGAAATGCATCTCGGCATATGTTACTAGCTGGAGTCAAACTGAGGGGCAACTGATTGAAATTTCGTGTGACCCTTATGAGAAATGGAACACCTTTCAAGATGGAAGCAAGGACTCTATAGAGATCCAATAAGGCAAGGGTTCAATAATAAGGATTTTTAAAAACAGTTCCAGGCAGGCTGGTGGTCCCAATTTAAACTCACAGCAGCAACATTTTCACTGCCCCTGCCCAACACACGAAGAACTGCTATTTGTGAGCATGTAATCCCAAACAAGAAGTCTATATCTGAAACACATGCTGCTTCATTGAATATTCAGTTCCAGACTGGCTGACTGGTTTTCGGCAGAATTTCAGCACAGAAGCAAGAACAGAAGCAATATCTTGCTGGCTTTTGTCATGCACTTCAAAGACTTGCCTGAGATAATTACTTGTGTGAAAAAGCTTTCGTTTCATCTACTTTTTTCTGGAAACCAACAGCATATGGTGCGGAACATGAGTGACTCTCATTGTTTACCACCAATGGAAGCTGCCATTCCCAGAACGTTTGTTGTTTTTGTTTAGTCATTTTACAGTAAAACATCTGCTCATTTACTATAGCAACAGCAGCAGCATCCATTAAGACCTCAGAGAATCTGGAGAGAGGCACCAAACAGTCTGAGAATATAAACATGTACCCGATGAAAGAGCTGGAGTGTTACGACACAACTGGCCTAGAAGAGCAAGCGACGGATCAATCGACTGGCCCCAATCTTTACCGGGCTGGGCTCGGGCCACGGGGCCCTTTCTTTTTATTATCACACCAAAGCCAAGTGCAGAGAGGAGCTGCAGGGTGCATTCACATTCTTCTGAAGGCTGTTCCTGGCTGCAGTTCCGCCTGTTCCCAAAGCAAAAATGGCATAAAATGTGTTTTAAGAATCTAGGAAGCTTGTAATGTGTCAAAGCAACAGACAAACATGCAAAAGCTTGTTGGTCAAATGACATATTTGACTCAAAAATAAGTGCACATCCTGTACAGAGAGCACACTTCTGCACAGTTAATGCATGGTTACTATTTATTTGCTTCATTTTGGATACTGAAAAAACTGAAAGAACAAACGTAGTTTGTGAAAAAGCAATAGGATGCTTATTGTATGTTTATTTTTGCTGTTGGACTTTTAGATCTTCAGAGAAGACTTAATGATTCTGAAATCATTTACATTTTTTCTCTATTTTTGTTCAAATTTATTGAATGCATTTTTACATTTACCAGACGCTTTTATCCAAAGCAACTTCCATTCCCTAACTACAGGGGGCAGTCTCCCTGGAGCAACTTGGGGTTAAGGGTTTTGCTCAGGGACCCAGTGGTGGTTTGCTGAAGGTAGGATTCGAACCCATGACCTCATGGTCCGGAGGCAAGTATCCTACCCACTGAGCTACTTCCACAAAAGTTGTACTTTTGTTATAATAATATTCTTAGGTCATGCCTGAATATTTTCCTGTGGTATCAGTATAGGGAGCCTTACTTTTTAGAATAACTATTAAATAATTACGAACAGACTGAGGAATCATCCAGTGATGGTTTGATATTTACAGTGCGTGGGACCCATTTTTGTGAGAAAAACATCACTCTAGGCCTTCTGGACTGTTTATATTTGTTAGTGACTGAGAATATGAGTTGTATTCTATCCAGGTTTCAGTTAGTTGCATGAAAGAGAAAACAGTGAAATGTTCTTGTGTATCCACTTTAACTTAGACATAACATACACTATATTGCCAAAAGTATAGTATGTTTTATAAATAATTAAATTCAGGTGTTCCAGTCACTTCTATGGCCACAGGTGTAGAAGTTCAACCACCTAGGCATGCAGACACTTCTACAAACATTTGTGAAAGAATGGGCGGCTCTCAGGAGTAGGAATTCCAGTATGGGACCGTGAGAGCATGCCACCTGTGCTACAAGTCTAGTCGGAAAACTTCCTCGCTACTAAATATTCCTCAGTCAAATGTCAGTGCTATTATAACAAAGTGGTAGTGATTGGGAGCAGCTCAGCAAAGAAGTGGTGCCACGTAAACTGCCTGATCATGGTCAGAGGATGCTGAGGCTCTTAGTGTGCAGAGGTCACCGACCTTCTGCAGAGTCAATCACTACAGACCTCCAAACTTCATGTGGCCTTCAGATCAGCTCAAGAACAGCATAGAGAGATTCATGGAATGGGTTTTCATGGCCAAGCATCTGCAACTGAACCATACATCACCAAGTGCAATGCAAAGCGTCGGATGCAGTGGGTGTAAATCACGCCACCACTGGTCTCTAGAGCAGTGGTGGAGCGTTCTCTGGAGTGATGAATCACGTTTCTCCATCTGGCAATCTGATGGACGAATCTGGGTTTGGCAGTTGCCAGGAGAACGGTACTTGTCTGACTGCATTGTGCCAGTGTGAAGTTTGGTAGAGGGGGTATTATGGTGTGTGGTTGTTTTTCAGGAGCTGGACTTGCCCCTTAGTTCGAGTGAAAGGAACTCTATGGATTAAGAATGGGATGTCACTTAAGCTCATATGCACGTAAAGGCAGGTGAGCAAATTCCTTTGGCAATATAGCGTGTTATCAAAAACTGTTGTAAGGGTGCCAGAGGATATTAACATTATTTGAAAGGCAGGGGTTCTCATTTTTTAACCAAGTTTCAACATTTATTCTCAGAATTTAAGGCCTATTTTTTTTCCAATATTAAATTCAACAAATAGAAATGTTGTAAATTATTTTCACTCAAAAAAAATCAACAAAACACATAATTTAACCACGAGTGTTCGATGACAGGCCAACTTCCCTTTGAACCAACTGCTCAGCATACAAAAAGCCCTGATGATGTAGACTACTTATTTTAAGATTATTTACAAAAGAAAGACATCTAGTCACACCAACCAAAAATGTCTTTTTTTTTTTGTTTGGTCGGCATGCTCTACTTTAAGAGAGACTTTCAGAATGCGTCTCCACTACTTGGACTGTGGATTACAGCTTTGAGTAGGATAAGTAGCATCAGAGGGAGTAAAGGGTCTTCCCCAGGGTCACAGAGGCCTCCTGCTCCGTCAGCTTCCCCCGCCATCAGCGACGATCTGTATCTCACTACAGGAGGGGTGATTTACAGCCGAGGCTGCTCAGCCTCGTCATTTTCCCCCTCATTACCCAATCCTCTCTCAAGGACTGCCTCGAAATGTACGGAAAGTCAATTAAGTTATTCTGACCAGAGATCCCAACGGTTATAAATCACCGCCCCAGGTTACTAATCAGACTTGCCACGGCACGCAGGATTCGGGGGGCCTGGCGAAGTCTGAGGTGTGGAGCTGAGCTGTAATTTATAGAGCGCCTGTAAAGAGTATTACAAGGGAAAATTAAATATGTTGATGCATTGGAACAACACGGCATCTGGATGTAATAAGCAATCCCTCGGGTGCCGTTTCGTTGTAATATTTGCACATTGATGAATTAATATCCCTTACATTCAATAAACGGCTCGATGCTGCCACTAAGCTGCCATCTTTTTGATTAATGAAAAATGTCTGTACTGTACTGGACCCCTCTGCCAGCACCCAGAGTGCCTCCTTCTCCTCCAATCAGCCCACAGCTCTGAGTATTCCTCCGCTCCAGCCCAGCGTGTTCCAGAATGTGCACAAAAATATGCAAACTCCTCCGTGAATCCTGGAGCGAGGACAGGGGAGGTAATTGAAAAGACACGCGAGGGGTGAGGAATGGCAGGCGCTACATAACTCGTTGCTTTTCTTTCATTTTTCGTCCAAAGGGGGCTTAATGCGTATCCCTTACGCTGCGTGTGCACAGCAAGGTGCTTGTCAGGATCAGCTCATGTGTGACACATCCATCAGTTCACAGCAAAGGCTGAGCTCTTTCCCTTTTTTATATCAGCACTTTCATCTCTGCCTGGATCTGCACCTGCGAATTGAGAATCTGAGAATAGCAACTTTTATCTCTGCAGCTGGGAGATGATCTTTCTGTGTGTGTGTGTGTGTGTGTGTGTGTGTGTGTGTGGGGGAGAGAGAGAGAGAGAGAGAGAGAGAGAGAGAGAGAACCAGCAGATGGTGGGGCAGAACTCATGGGGGTTGGAGCAATGTTATACCCTGAGACCAGAACAGCCAATAATGCCCTGTTGAGCTTCCCACCTGCGGCTCTCCAGCAGACAATGTTATCTCATCTCCCTGACCTATTGTGTGGCTTACTGGCTATAATGACAGCGCAGAGACCCACACAGCAATGCAGGCCTGTCCCTCGAGAGCCAAGCCCTGGGAACGGTTCAGCCAATCATGGTCCATTCAAATCAATACACAGCATAGAGCTGTGCTCTGAAACTTTATAAGGCAGTCAATTTGGCTCTCACGGCCTCCCCTTTTACAAACCATGTAATGCTGTGAGGAAGATGAAGAGGCTTTGTGATGCCATTAAATCTTTTATATAACAGCTTCAATTTTTGACTACATGTGAAACATCCTGGTTGGATGTGTTTAATGTTTCTAAAATTCCCTTATTGCTGCCAGCTTCCAGAAAAACAGGCAGTTATTCCAGCAGAGCATCCCGATAGCTTCTCACAGGCCAGGAAGTCAGATCCAATCATAAACATATGACACAGAGCCTCCTCAGATTCTCTTATCAGTCCCAGTGCACACACTGTCGCCCCGCTCCCCCTACACACACTTTAATCCTCTCATGGAGCGCAATTGGCTCTTGCTTGGAATGTGCCAGAACAAGGGTCAGGTCAGATGTTACAGTTGAAGATAATCTTTCACACAAAGGCCTGCAAAACTGACTGAAAAAATATGAAATGCATGGATGATCTGTTTTGCTGATGCTGAGGGAGAGCTATGGGTGAATTTAAGGTTACTGTTACATCAAGACTAAGTAATCAGTCTTATATAACACATCAGTCTCTCTGTATCCTTTGGGCAGCAGCTTATTTGAATATCATCAGTGCCGAAGCAGTTTCCATCAGGTAGCCCCTATAGAGTGTCTGAACGCACCACAGTGAGCAGATCTCCCCAGCTGATACTGAATTCCTTCAACCGGCACAATACACTTGTGCTCTTTAATCCACCATCAGTGTTTGCTAAACAAAGGGCTACATTGTCCAGAGGATCAAATGGATGAAGCACACCCAGGCACTCCTGGAGATGGCCTGGGTCATGATTCCATTCCTGAGAACAAAGGAAAAGAGAGAGTGAGAGAGGTGGCGAGAAATAGAGAAGGCCTCACCTGCTCTCTGAGAAAGCATGGATAGAGAAGCAAAGCCTTTGTTTTCTTTTAGAACTTCTCTATTCCAGTAACGCATTTTTACAATCACAATAGAATTAGAATGTATTATAATATAATATAGTACACTTTACTACTACTACTAGAACTACTACTACTACTACTAGTAATAATAAAAATAATACAAAGGATAATAATAATTATAATAATAATAATAATAATAATAATAATAATAATAATAATAAGAAGAAGAAGAAGAAGAAGAAGAAGAAGAAGAAGAAGAAGAAGAAGTCTTGAACCCTTTTAGACATTTTGAATTAAATAGGCGCCCAGAGAAGGCATCTTTTGTTGCTGGTAGGTTTTGATGATATACAGGCTTTTTAATCATAGTGTGATTGTGTTGAACATAAGATGGGATGTAAACAAATAAAGTGACACAAATCCAGAGGCATTTTGTGTCTCAGAGGATCGGAACAGCCTTCTGCCCATATGTGAATTCCCCTAAGACTGTTTTTTCCTAAAGCCTCCTTCTGGCTCTTTCAACAGCCATTCTCCCGTGGATACGACCAGAGCATTCATTGTACACACACACTAGCGATCAATGAAATCCAGATAAACTATCAGCAGATTCCTAATGTATCTTAGATTTTTCATTGAATTTGATCATCCAGCTCTCCTGGTTTGTAAAAACGTGTTGCTGTAATGAACTGGGCATGCTGTGAATTTATGCCTCTTTATAAACAGTTAAACTGTTGGATTGGTCTGCTTCTGCTGGCTGATTCCCTGAGATATGCCCTGTTTTTAAAGCTCCAGAAATGTTTGTTCTCATTAAAGTATACTTTAATTACTGACACAGATGACTCCAACAATAAATAACGTTTTAACAGTGAATGCAAGCGGCTGTTTAATCTGCGTTTAGATTAGGAAATCGCAACCACAGGAACTTTAGTGTGATGTTACCCATGAAGAGTAATAAAAAGTGTCTGTGACAGTTTTATGGGTTGTGCTCAAGAGTCTCTTGAAAGCTTTTCAGTTGATTACAGTTTCAAAACCTTTAGCCTGTGAATGTCTGCCATGGGTCATCTGACAGTTAGTAAATGTCATATGGTGTGAAGTATGTAGTTCACGCACTGTAGGAAATACATTTCCTGTATTAGTAAGCTGTGCTCATCCTCTCACCAAAGTGACTTTGATTATCTGTTTGTTAGAGCCCCATAGTCTGTTGTCTGTATAGTTAAGGAGAGTGAAGCTTCTTTGAGAAGGGGCCTGACTATTTGCTCCAGAAGTTTGAAAATGAATGGGACCCCCGTGTTACTGGCCGACATGCTTGATATCAGACAACTTTCTCAGTCTTTTTAGAATCATCTCCTCCACTTATTGTTTCTGAAAGTGTTAATGTTTTGCTTTAACAGCCTCCTGTTTTCCTGGCAATTACTTTAAAGAATCTGTTATATAGGCAGGATTTGTTTATTAGAATAATTGTACATATTGTTTAATCTTTTTCAGAAATTAAACTGGCCTGTATGTCTCCACACTTTTGAATTCATGGCAGGTTGGCTGTAAGGGACAAGCTTTAAAATCTTGACAGGGCCAAAGCCAGAAAGCTTTTACAATCAGGGCAAGTTCCTTAGTGACGTCTGCCCCTAGAAAGAGTGATGTGAGAATCCTCCATCCTCTGAACCAAGGCCTGGTGCTACTGTCCACGGGACACCCACCCTCCACCCACATGGTACTGCCGGGAAACAACAAGATAACCATGCTTGTCAACTACTGAAGCTAGCTAAGAAAGGGCCCATTCTTTCCTAGTATCATTACAGACAGCAGCTGATGTTATCTTAATAAGATAATCTCTAATATCACAGCTCAGCATGGATGAAGAAGTCCCTCTTATTTCCCTGTACAGATACAGTGTTGTTGGGAAAATGGGGACATTCAGTGCTGAACTCATGGTTCAAAAATGATATTTACACAGATTTCCCCTTGAGATCACATATTTAGCATCATGCAAATGGCATGCCTAAACCATTACACTTCTTATAACACAAAGTCAATGCAGTGAGACTTGCTTTATAATGTTTCTGATGCTTTTGACATACTATTATCTTAAAAAACAGAAAAACGTATGTTTGATAGCTGAAAACAGGCATATGTATAGATATTATGATCTATAAAGTGCATCATATTTTACAGTGATGGTACACTGTAAAAGCAAAAAATCCTGACTGTTCATTTAACTTTTGAGTCAGTTGAACATCCAGTCGTTGGTTAACCCACAAAAAAGCTGACATATGTTTTATTGACTCATTTTTAAATTTTAAATTCGCTTTTGTGATCTTTCCAGCTGCTGTTGTTCTGGTGAAAGGATAATCACAGGCTAAAATGAGGAAAAAGGAAACACTCTGCAACTCTAGTAAAAGTGATGAGCTGGTACTTTTGAGCAGGAAGCTTGTCTGATTCAGAGCCTGGGCTTATCAGAGTTTGCCCAGGTGCCTGCTCCCTGTCCACTCAGTACTTATGGCCGGAGGAGAGGGAGGGAAAGATCAGCCTGTGATTCTCGGCAGCCGTGTGTTTACCAACTCCTGCTGACCCTGTCACAGCCACCATTAGACAAGATTTACACCTCTTTGTTTAGGATGAATGATCTGCACACACTTAGTGAGAACTCATGCATGTTTAGAACCACATAGAACTAGTGCGTTCCTTGGAGTCAAATGAAAGTAATGGGAGTTTGTCATAATGTAACAAACACTAGGGCTCAGTAGTCACCATAAAAATACATGACCAAAATGTCTCTCAGCCCTATTTAACTGCATCCACTTCTTCATTTTGGTTGCACAGACTGCTCAAAGAGGTTTAGGACAGCGGACTTACTGTGAACTATATATTTACTAAGAAGTAAATGTATCTTAAATCACAAAAACTGTTTTTACAAGCCTTGAGATTGACTAGGTTGTCTAAAATAGCTATCCATCAAATGTTCTGCTATATTGTGGTATAGCTGTAGATTTATTGTTCATAGAAAGTCAGTCTTTGTCAAAAGAACAAGTCAGCACCATAATGAAAAGCTGGACATGTTTCTTCTGAGAGACATGTATACTACCAGTCAAACATTTGGACACAATAATAATCATTGAATGAGAAGGTGTGTCCAAACCTTTGACTGGTACTGTATTTATGCAAAAGATTTATAATGTTTTCAACATTAGCCTTGTAGCATGAAACTAAAGATGTCTTGGCTCCAAACATGTCTTAGCATATCGGCCACATTTATAAAAAAGAACATTTCAGCAAGTTATTCCTATAATATACATTGAATGTTATTCAAACATCACAGAAATTTCAGAGATACAAGGATGCTTTATGACAGTAACAATGTGCTTCAGACTGAGAAACCCCAAAAAGAGCCTAAATAAGTTATTAACAACAGCTGAAAGAAAATCCTAGAGAATGCAGAGGACTTTTTGGAAAGCCAAAAAAGCTTGTAGACAGAAGTAAACAAAGCTCAAATCCTCTTTTAATTTGATGCTGAGATCAGTGTGATTAGGCACAGTGGCAGCGGGGACTTTTACAAGACATACCAGTGGAAAAACTAAAGAAAATATCTTGGATGTTCCACAGGAGCACATCCTGTGTATTGTGGCTATCCCAGTGTCCAGCAGTGACTATCTGTTTGCTTTACGGCTATCAAGTGGAAAAACTGACTCATGGTGTGACTCTGGGAGTCAAAACCCACCGCCACTGCTGGCCTTGCTTTTGAGCTGGCCCCAACGTAAACACGGTTCTCTTCAGCAGCGCTGGGTAAACTTCCCCTCTGCAAACTGATGCATACACTCCCAGCAGGAGGGACTGGTAACAGCAACAGATTAAGGAAGATGACTTATCCATTGGCCACAATGTGTTCAATCAAACTATTTCATATTTTCAGTCATTCTCCTGCTTTGCCTTCATTCGCTTTGCACACTTTCACAACTACTTTCACAAGTAGGTACCTGGGAATCTTTGTTTAACACACAAAAAGAAGACATCATATGCAGTTAAAAATCAAAAGATTTTTAGTAAGCTTTAACTTCAGAAAGGCCAGTTGCAGAAACACCTGCCACGTCACAAGAAATTAAACACTAAAAATACTTCATGACCACCAGCAAGTCAAAGTCAACCATTGTTTAGCTATAATTGTTTTCCCTGCTGAAAATTCTGGCGTGCCAAGAAGAGCTTGCTTCCAGTTTGGATTTTTCTGGCAATTTTGATTTGATTAATCAGTGCTTTTAAGTAACTGAAGGGCTATTATTCATTTCCTGCCCTATGAGGCAGATTCATATCTCCCATGGCACAGAACCAACTGAAACAACCTTAAACACCCCCCGCCCCCCCATAACTGCAGCCAAACGGCTGATAGAATCTGCAGGCCTAAACATTCTCCACTGCACTGGCCTTACCCAGAGGAGTCAGAGTTCATGGGTAGCATGATTGGGGAACAATGCAAATGTTCTGTGAGAGAGATGGGGTGTGTGATTCCGTGTAGCCCTGAGGGAGTCCCACCCAGGGAGCAGCAAGAGGAAGTGTGGTGGAGGGTGATCAGTGCGGCTGAACCCTCATCACTCTCCACACCCATCAACGAGAGACAAAGTAGGACTTCCTCTAGTCAGAGCAAACCAGGAACAGAGCTGTGATCTGTAAGGCTGTTTATCAGAAAATCTGCATCACAAGCACTACTGGTGTTACAAACAAAACAGAGTGAATCAAATCAAAAGCAAGGGTGTGAAATGTGTGAAATGTGACAAGGATGTTTTGCTCACAGTAGTTATTTACAGAGAATGATCGCTTTACATCTGATGGAAAACATTGCTTGTCAGTCTAATTTCCTATGAAGCTAGGTCGGTATTATCTCTGAATTTCAATCCAGTGATTTGCTGTGTAGTTCACTACAGTTCATAGAACAAATCTTTCTGCCCGGATTTCTGTTCAGTTTGAGATCTACCAAAGGAACTCATAATTAGCACAGGCTCTCCGCAAAGCTTACATTAGCACTGTGCAAAAATGTGGAGTGCACACTACCACACTACTTGACTACAGAATACTGAATACCACAGTGTTGTCACATTTACAAGTATGTCGAACCTTCTTGTGTGATGTGTGGAAAAGAAAACCCCAACCACTGCAGCGGCCACCCAGAATCAGCTTATATATCAGCTTGGTAAAAACACACTGGGCTACATGTTGAATAGACACAAGCAGAGATGTGGAGACTGAGGGGATTCAAACATCTGCGCCTTAGCCTACTGATGTCCATAATGGCCCATCATTTGATCATTATTATTAATATTTTTGTATGTATACTGCTTGCCAATTATTTTCATCTGCCATTACCCGTTTTTCTGATCAGCTTAGGGGTGTAACAATACATCAAAACATCATGATGGCACAACGCAGAAAAACAAATTATGAGTTGTCTGTGTTGATATAGCCCTAGTTTAGCCAGCACACCAGATTTTGAAAGTAAAAATATAAAATAAAGTAAAAAAATATATTAATAAAGTATGAATAAAGAAAAAAAGGAAATAATAATAAAAAAGGTCTTCGGGTTTATTTGTGCAGTAAACCTCATCATCAGCTGAACACAATTTGCTCAAATGTGCTCAAAAAGTTTGTTGGCTAGTTGATAATATGAGTCAGTGTAGGAAAATAATAAACTGTCTGCTACAGTGTTAGAAGCCAGGTCTAATATTAGCTGGCAAGCCAAAAGAAAGTTCTTTACTGAGTCGTCCAAACTGTTCACTTGAGTGTAGCAATATTTTGTGGGATTTTTTCTCTTCAGTTTGACATCATCCATTTCCTGAAATGATTTTCTGCTGCGTATTTGCAACAGGCTCAACACATGTGTTTGTTGCATCCATTAGCTATTTTAATCACATTTCTTTGGCTTCCAGTTGCTATGCAAATCGCATGCTGCAGTCTGTGTCTAAAAAAATCGACCCATTTACCCTTTTTAAACTTCGAAGAGTCTCCTGCACGGCCTGGATGTTGAACATTCAGGTTTGGACATTGAAATATCAAAACACCTTCTAGCTGCTGGGACTCGGTCACGGTTTTAATTCAGCCAGCTTTGGTGAGGCTAGCAAGTTGGGAGTTTTTCAATTCTCTGATGATAACAGCAGAGCAGTAAACACTATTCAAAGACACATTTGCTTCAGTTCTGCCAAGCATCTTCTTTTCCAAACAGATATGTCCAGCAGCCCTATCTGAGAGGGCCAAAAAGCAGCAGCAGCATGATAAATAACACCCATATGCTGTCCTGAAAACACATCCGCAGACAATGGTGGGAATCAGCTTCAAACTAAAAGCATATGGACATAAATAGTGGGCCGCATCAAAGAGGAATGGCTTTACACTCCTCAGCAGTTTAGTGGAAAGTACTGTTTTATCAGTTGATTTTGTACGTGTTGAAAAATAGGAAATGTTTGAGGAATTGTCTCTGACATCAGAGACCCCGCTGCATCCGTGTCCTGAGTCTGGGGTTGGGGATGAGGGGGTGGGTGGTGGTCAGGGATAAAAGTGGAGATGTTTGATCGCTGCCTGTTGCAGGATGCTTCCTGCAGATGTTCCTGCAGATGCATTTGCGGGTCAGAGGAGAGGGGTCTGGAATGGTCGATAACAAGCACACCCCAAGGAGCTTCCTGTAGATGCCATAACCTGCAGTCGTTTGCTCTGCTGCACGTCTCTTGGCTGGACGGGATGGATTTTCATCCTTCCCCTCTCGGAACACTTCTAAGATGTCAAAGGAGGTCAGACTTGCTCTGCTAATCAGACAGCCATTGGCTAGAAGGAAGAGTCTCCTCCCGACAGTGGCTTGATCGTAATATAGATAAAGCGTCCATGTTTGTGTTGGCCTCAAATTAAAAACAGGAGGAGGTGGATTTATCTCTACATCCTGGCCGGCTTTGCTCTGTACTGTCTTACAGGGAAACTTTAAGAATGATTTCACTGTGACCCTATTTAGTTTGTTTAAAATCCATCATATAAAGAAGGAATGGGCTCTCTTTCAACATAAACTCATAAACAATGGTCGGGATTATGCCAGTGAAATAAGAAGGTTTAATGAGACATAATTTTTATTCTTAATAATGCACTACACATTTTTCTTTTAAGACTTTTAACAAGTTTTTGTACATGGTTCCTCAAAAGTGAGATGAGATACCCACCTTATCGCAATCTCTCACAACCAAAAATCTGCTGAAGACTCTAATCATCCCTGGTTCTACCTTTTTATACATTCAGTACTTTCTTATAGCTTCATGCTGTACTGTGACATCATGCAACACTGGGATTCTTTCCATTATGTATTGTTGAATGATCTTTTTCACCATGCTTATAGGCATTTACTGTACCCTGTAGCTTTTTGCTTTGCACTGGAGGTTGCCCTCCTACTAGTACTATTTAGCACTATTTATTATTAATAAAGGTATTATACGTATTGTTCAATGTATTTTAATATATACTAATATATAGTTTTAGTCACAGAATTACTGTGAAACAATATTTCAGGCATCAATCATTTCATTCATTCACATCATAATATTAATATTAATATTACCACTCCTGTGAACACCATCAACTCCCAGTAAGTTTCTTTAAAATGGAGCGCTTCACATCAAACTACTCTGAATGAATATTTATTTTATTGTGCAGCAACATAACAAAACTTCAAGATTCAAGATTCAAGATACTTTA
>JBBPDE010000128.1:1213031-1231882 GCA_037974605.1 Nannopetersius ansorgii
GTGTGTGTGTGTGTGTGTGTGTGTGTGTGTGTGTGTGTGTGTGTGTGTGTGTGTGTGTGTGTGGGTGTGTGTGTGTGGGTGTGTGTATTTAAATATATAAAAATATTACACATTATTTATGGGACCATCACGATTCAAAAGACAAAAAACATACAGGAAATTATATAGGGGTTGTCACCTGACCAGCTTTTCAAATAATAAAGAGGGGTCAGTCATTAGTGTAAGACAAGCTGCAAGTGAGAGAGAGACAGGGAGAGAGAGACAGAGAGAGCTAGAACAAGAACGAGAGAGGGGGGAGAGAGAGAGAGAGGGAGAGAGGGAGGAACATGTCGTCATCTCTCCAGCCTGTGGTTTGGTTGCAGCTGGATGAAAGCTGAAGCGAGGAGTCCATTCAGTCGTGCAGGAGAGACGTGTCCGTGCGTGATGTGGCCGAGCGGGACCCCTTCGGGAGACCACGCAGCAGCAGCAACCGAGCAGAAGTGAGGAGAAACTGCCGGAGAGACGATGACATTCGGTGGAGAAGAGAAGGGGAGTTAAAAAAAAACACCAACAATGAGTCATCGGCCCCCTCCACATGGGGTGAAGTTGAAGTTGGGTCGGATCAGCTGCACTTTTTCATCCAGCATGGTCTTCATCTGAGGCGCGCGCAGGAGCCAGCGGATGGACGGAGTGTGGGGAAAAGAGCTGGAAGAGTGCAAAGGACGGAAGGAAACAAATGAAGCCAGCCTTCTTCTGCCCCGGTGAGTGGACGTCAGGACCTGAGCAGTCACGCCTGGAATGCTTTTATTTTCCTAAAGAGGCTAACATATTGAGGAAATCTTAGCTTTGCACGGTAATTATTCACTTATTTTAGGACGTGCGTGCATGTTTAGGGTCTGTGCACTTAAAAACAAAATAAGCAGTCGTGTTCCGTCATGCAAGAGCTGATGGGTCCTCACCTACTGACGCGACACATTTCAGAAATAAAACCTACACGCTGGAGGAGACCAGGGTTAGGCTGAGCAGGAATGACAGTGCCAGGAAACTTGCAATTTGTTAATAGTAATAACAGTAGCATTGCTCAGAAAATGGGGTTCTAGATAGCTGCAAAAAGGCTCTTTAACATGCAATAACTTGGAAGTCTACACAGAACCCCCTTTTTTTATATATAAAAGGTACTTCAAAGAACCATTCAGGACGTCATAAAGGAGAACCATTTAACCAGGCAAAGAACTATTTATGCAGGCAAATGGTTCCTTGAGTGTCCATAAATAGACCTGCTGCCTCTACAAAAAAAAAAGAAAAACATAAAGAATAAATTTAAGGTGTAAAAAGGTTCTCTGACTTGGAACAACAGTAGAACTCGTGGTGGTGCCATATAGAACACTGTCAAAAGGTTATTTCCCGAAGAACCATTTAAACATTCAAATGTTTTTTTTTAGTTATCATGATTCTGTATGTAACCACTGCCTTTACTATAGAACGTATTATGGGCACAGTAGTAGAAGTAGTAGTAGAAAAGAATAATAATAGCAATAATAATAATGATAATAATAATAATAATGATAGGGCCGATGTGTCAATAATCTGTCAGAAATGCGTGCACACAGTGACCTTTAAAATAAACAAATACAATTAGAATACAATTAGAAAGCATCTTGGGTTGTAAAATTGCAACACTCCCAATCAGCAGTGTGTGAAATGAAGCTAGATGGTCTTGCCTATATGAATAATGAACTAAGCACTCAGAAGGAGCAGACACCCCATTTCTGGTGAGCTCAACATCTCGCTGGCTTTGCTCTCTTTCTTTCAGTGGATCCCTGCCTCTTAAGATGCTGTGATTTCTGGAAGGGGAAAAACACTGGCAGTGATGGATTTGAACTTAACAGTGATTGACAGCGGTTTGTTGGAGAGCGACCAATCAACAAGAGTCCTCACTGGCTGCTTTCTGTCCCTCCTCATTCTGTCCACGCTGCTGGGTAACACTCTGGTCTGTGCAGCGGTCACCAAATTTCGCCACCTCCGCTCCAAAGTTACCAACTTCTTTGTCATCTCGCTGGCCGTGTCGGATCTACTGGTGGCCATCCTGGTCATGCCTTGGAAGGCTGTGACAGAAATTGCTGGTTTCTGGCCATTTGGATCGTTCTGCGACATCTGGGTGGCCTTTGATATCATGTGCTCCACAGCATCCATCCTCAACCTTTGCGTTATCAGTGTGGACCGGTACTGGGCCATTTCCAGCCCGTTCCGTTACGAGAGGAAAATGACTCCCAGGGTGGCCTTTGTGATGATAAGTGCAGCTTGGACGCTTTCTGTGCTCATCTCCTTCATACCAGTGCAGCTGAACTGGCACAAAGCTCAGCCAACAAGCATCACGTTGACTAATGCTTCTGGCGGGGCACCCCTTTTGGACAACTGCGATTCCAGCCTCAACCGGACCTATGCCATCTCCTCCTCGCTCGTTAGCTTCTACATTCCTGTCGCCATCATGATCGTGACCTACACTCAGATTTACAGAATCGCCCAGAAGCAGATCAGGAGGATCTCGGCGCTGGAGAGGGCTGCCGAGAGCGCCAAGATACGTCACAACAGCATGGGCAGCAACTCCAACATGGATTCCGAGAGCTCCTTCAAGCTGTCTTTCAAAAGGGAAACCAAGGTGTTAAAGACCTTGTCAGTTATAATGGGGGTGTTTGTGTGCTGCTGGCTGCCCTTCTTCATCCTCAACTGCATGGTGCCGTTTTGTGAAAACAGCCTTCCTTGCATCAGCCCGACCACCTTTGACATCTTTATGTGGTTCGGATGGGCGAACTCCTCCCTCAACCCCATCATTTATGCCTTCAATGCAGACTTCCGGAGGGCTTTCGCCATCCTTCTTGGCTGCCCAAGACTCTGTCCGGGTAACAACATCATAGAGACCCCAAGCCTAAACAAGAACTGAAACCCTCCGCTGACAGATCAGAGAGGAACCTTACTGCAAGGCTAGCCGTCTCTAACATGCAACCCATGTCACAGCCCTCAGTGCCAGAACAAGCATCTGGACAAGAGGGGGAAGGGATTTGGGATTAGATCTCTGGAAGAAAGCCCTCCTGCCGTGCCGGGCAGCAGACAGAGTGGTTGCAATGTTTCTTTTTAGGGGGATAATCCTTTTGACAGGCCATGCCATCCTCCAAAGACTGATGCATGGATGGCCTCTGAATCCAACACCCCGTGGCTATTTCAAGCATGAGCAAATTAGACTTCTGTACCAACAACTTCAGTAAATTTGCAAGTGACTTTTGGGAAACTGGCAAACAGGTTTCACGGGACCTTAATTATGAGAGTGGTAATGAACTAAAGAGAATGTTTGTTTTTATTTTTTGAGAGGAAGGTCTAAACGTGACTGAAATAGCTGCAACATGAAGAGTCTATCTATACATGTGAAGCGGAATCGAAACTGATGACTTCTGCTGGGCAAAAATGCAATACAATAGAGCACATTGTCTGTATAGTTATCCCCCCTGCAGCTCATTTCCAGTTTTAACCTGAGGTCTTAGCTCTAAAGGCTAGAGACTGCACCAAAAAATGGAAAATCTATTGTTAATTTATGAAAATCGAATGGAAAATGTACAGATAGTATATTTATCATTAGACCCTGGTGGAAGTCTGTACACTCCGGAAAAAAAACATCTAGTAAATATATTTAATTGTTGTATAATAGTGAATAATATAAGATGATTCAAGTTATTTTTTTCACTTCTGATCTCCTTCTTCTATTTTATATAGAAAAATCATTTTATTCTGCTGTTGATTTTGCTTGTTTTTAGAAATAATGCTCAAGCCAACTAAATGACCTGCCAGTAGAATAAGAAAATATCTCTGAATAAAACATATTAGGGTAATTGCCAATATTTAGTTTTTGGAAATGTGGATTGAAGCTCTGTGAAAATGTCGAAGGACAAGGAAATCGATTTCACCTGTTTTACTCTTGCACCTCATCGCACGTCCCATAAGCTATACTTTATTCATGCGGTGTTGCATTATGTCCAGGGTTGTTCCAAAACAAGTGGGCAGATGGTCAATTATCAGATGGCTGTTCCGTGATTGTCATAATGAGTATGTATTCTGTTCGTTGGTGCCTGAGCTCCTCAATACTTGCTTTTCTATAACGAAACACTGACAGCTAAATACCAAGACAAACAGAACAGATGGCCATGAAACATGGATACAGAGGTGGGAATCAGCAGTGAAGTAGGAGTCCTGGTGAATGTGTAATTGATCCATTACTTTGACCATATCTGTGTTCAGAACAGTACAGTCTTACCTAGAACAAGGTGGCCTGGTTGACTGCATTGCATTGTTCACAGTGTGTGACGCCTTCATCTCAGTAGTAAACGCTACATTAGTTGATGTGAGTCATGTGCAATACTGTAATGTAGCTATATGGTAAAATGGTAAACACAAGTGCTTGTAGATGAGATAGTTAGCATTGTTTAAAGGAAAGGGTGGTTCAGTTTTCAAGGTGTTACCTGTCCCAAGAGTACCTTGTAGTTCAAGAGATTATGGTATTCAAATATTGTGGTAACCATGTGTCCAAAGTGTTTACATATTGGAAGTCTGTTTGGTCAAGATTCTCCAGTGTGAGAGACCCATAATGAACTTTATGTCCACCCATCAAGTACACTTGGGGCATGTACTCATTAGTGAATGTTGGAAACATCAAAAAGAAGAAAAAAAAAACAACATTTCATGGAACTTAATGTCTGCTGCAGCAAGCTTGCTGCAGGAATGTGTTTACAAGTTATGCACCTCATTATGTTTCATCATCTTACTGTATCCCTTTTGAAAATGGCAGAAATGGTGAATAATCACCACCACTGTAGGTGATGAACTGTGCTCTTTGAGTAGGTTGCACGATATAAATGTACCATTATGCTGTGTGGGCAGATTTTAAGTTAAGTTAAAAATAATAATAAAACAAAAATCATTCATTGTGGTGTATGATTGGCTTTATCTGACCGTGTGCTGTGACTAATATGTGTCAGTACTGATCTGTCACACTAAAAAATGTAGCATCTATCAACAAGGCATGCATCATTTATAGCTATTCCATTTTTAGTGTAACTGACAAGTGCTGATGCATCCTGTTGGAACTATAAAGTGAGCTGTCTAGTGAGTTCTGGTCATGCTTACATTTTTTAGTGTTGGTGTGTACTATTACCTAATGGCTCAGCTAACATTACCATCACACTGGATTTTGCAGGGGCACAGCACTGTTTAAATGCAATGTGAGCAGAACCAAATTTAAGCTCAAATCATTACTTAGGGGTGAAAATAGACTCACCATTAGCGTAGTGGTAACATAATACCATGAATCCAATGTATATAAACACATACATGTAAGCATCAACAATTAGTGTTATTGCAGTGATGGTAAGCAGATAAAAACAGGCATCTTATAAGGCAATTTAAAATGCTTTTGAATGAAACATGGCCATGTAATGACAGATTGACTGCATCTGACTCTCTCTGTGAACAAAATTAACTGTTCATTTTAATGTGCAGGATTTTACAAAGACTTGGAGCATCTCAGCCAATCACCTTTTAGAACCAGGCTTCTCGTACTACTATAGACTGCCTGGCTGTCCACAGGAAGGCAGAGCTGCACGTTAAAAAACAGCCTAAATAAGAAACGATGATGATTACGAGGGACTACATGTTACTATGTATTACATAACAGTATATGGGTCATAGAATCACACATGGGCTAGGTGTAAATCAGCTCCATAATAGCCTAATTATATTCACACCCGTTGATAGTGGACTGTTGTTACATAAACAAAAGTCCAAAAATAATGAGCTTTCAAATGTTGACCTTATTTTGATGCCCTATTCTTTGAAATACATAGTGGGTGTGATGCAATTTATCCCGGGGCCCAAAACTGGATTTACTGTATGGGTTTGAAAACCTCATGGGTTCTTAAAAATATTCTTCACACTTGCACATCTCATTTAGGAAACTCACCTAGAGGACTATTAAGGAACCAAAAGTGGTTCCTCTGTGACATGACTCCAGGGAACCCTTTATGACAGGTAGTCTGTTACTGAATAAAAGTCTGTGCTTATTTTCTTTCATTCGTTTCATTTCCTGTTTCATTCGTTCTCGCATAAGTGCAATTGGAGCTTCCCCTGTCAGGAGCGCAGTTTCTTTTCCACAGAGAGGCCCCGAAACGAGCGTTGGCTGGATGTCACACACACTCTCGTCGCTGGTGCAATGAGACCTGAACGGGAAACAATAGCAGACAAGGGGAATTGGGCCTCGGCACCCCTTACGGTTTCATTAGTTTCTACAGCACCGCGTGATGCAGAGCACAGCTGACATAAATACACATAATAAGGTCAAGCCGAACCGGAGGAACTCCAGAGTCAAGTGGGTGTTTTTTTGTTTATTTGTTTTTTTGTGAAGCCAGTCTTTGTGACTCTGCAATTAATTTGAGCGTTCACAGCAGAGCCCTGAAAGTTGTCATTACTACTGAGGCTCAAATTCAAAGCTCTCATGTTAGGCACAATGGGTAGCATATTGAGTGACTCATTAAAGGCTAGACCCAGAGTGAAGGACCCGTATCACAGCAAGTGAGTCACAGCGGTAATCCAATGCTGTGGTTGGTGTCTAGGCCACACTCGCAGTTGCAGGTAGCAATGGAAACACTTGGTGTAATTACCTTGCTGAAGTCCATTAGTATTTTATGAAGAGCTTGGCAGGGAAGCGTGTTCAAAATAACTGCAAAAAAAACCCCATCTGGGTGTAAATCTAATTTTTGCTCCTTGAAAGTTGACACCTTAATACCTCACGTCACCCCCTTCCATGCAGAGATATTTGATTAACCATTATAACACAATAAAACGGCATGATATAATGACATCGCCTCCTGTCTCCTTGTAGTTCAGCATAGAAAACATAGGCAGCCGAATTACCATAATGGAAAAGATATAAAAACCTGTCGACATTTCTCTTCTCTAGTCATGACACATAGAAAAACGAGAATAAGAAAGTGCTGTTTTTTCACATGTGGCCAAGGTCAGTGACTAGCTTTGGGGATTTTTTATTCACTCAGAGAGAGAGGGAAATGGGAAGAGAGAGAGAGAGAGAGAGAAACAGCCAGAGAGAGATCTACAGGGGCACTTGCATAACTGGTCTATTAGAGCAGTTTTTCAACAGTGAGGGTTTTCTTGAAAATATTGCTCACGAAATACATATATGCATTTATATTTAAACCACAATTCGAACACCTCTCCTGGTCAAATGGGGTTTGATTGATTTCCTAAATTAACATAAGTACAACTCCTTGATAAGGAACCCACTTTCTCAACACATGTTGAACGGAAATATGTTCCCTATATTTGCTTAACCAAGCTGACAAAACATGTCATTGGAAAAGGGGTGGCATTAAGAAAAATCACCAGTTGCCTTATAAATTCTATACAAATTTAATGAAAATTTAACACAATAGGGATGACTAGAGATTTTCTAACAAACACTGAACACCATTAAAATATTTTTTGGCTCCTGTATGGTTATTAGTTTGTAGATTCAAGCTTTTGGCCCAACAGAAATGGTCTATACACCACTTAGTCACAACACTAATACCACTGACCGCTGAAATGAATAACATTGATTTTCTTCTTACCGTGGCACTTGTCGAGTGGTGGGATGCATTAGCATCAAGGGAACGGTCCGTTCTTGAAGTTGATGTGTTGGAAGCAGGAAAAATGGGTGTATGTGTAAGGATCTGAGTGACTTCAACATGGGCCAAATTGTTCTGGCTAGACAACTGGGTCAGACCATCTCTGCAAATCAAGTCTTGTGGGTTGTTTCCTATTTGCAGTGGTTGGAAACCAGCAAAAGTGATTCAAAAGAGCGACTGGCGACAGGGTCATGGGTGCTTAAGGCTCATGCCGATGGTAGGCAAAGCCTAGCCCATCTGATTTGCCCTGCAGAAAAGCTGCAGTTTCCTAAATTCCTGTCTATGGTGAGTGCATTAGTTTGTTGAAAATGGAGCTGTGCAGACACAGGCAAGTCGGAGTGCCAATGGAGAGCCCTGTTTGCAGCCCAAAAGTGTCTCCAACAGGCACATGGGCATCAGAACTGGGCCATGGAGCAATAGGAGAAGGAGGCTTGATCTGATGAATCACGTTTTATTTTACATCATGTGGACATCTGGGTGTGTGAGATACTTACCTGGGAGGAGATGGTACCAGGAGGCATGACAGGAAGAAGGCAAGCCAGCAGAGGCAGTGTGATGCTTTGCTGGGAAACCTTGGGTCCTGGCATTGGCGACAACATTCCTCAATGGTAGTGGCTTCTTTCAGCTGCATAATGCTCCCTGCCACACTGCAAAAACGGTACAAGAGTGGTTTGAGGAACATGACCAAATTCCCCAGATCCGGCCAAGCCATTGTGGGATGTGTTAAACCTGTGATAAATGTGATAAACCTTTGTAATCCATAGAGGTCCCATCTCACTTACCACAGCATGAGGTCTCAATTGGTCAGAGCCATTTGGTTGCATGAAGATGACACAATATGACACAATATGAGCCAGGTGCTATTAAGTCGTGTTATTGCAGATTGGCACATTTATGTGTGTGCATGTTTGGTTATGTTTAAGATTTCTATATATTCATTTTAATACACTGTTAACATCTGTCCTTTATGTTGTTGTTGCATAAATGTTTTATCTGTCCTTTTATAAAGCTGACATTTCAGAGTTACAGCGCTTTATTATGACAGCGACAGTATGTAGTAAACGCTGTAAACACTGGTGCGGAAAAATAAGAGCTTTCAGGCAGGACTTGTCAGTTTCCTTCCTGTCCTGGTTCTTCAGGGTTAATGCAAAGTCGCAGTGTGAAATCGAAGCCAAGGAACGCAATCAAGTGTTTAGATTCAACCCATTCGCTCTCACTTAAAAATTAATATATCACAATTGATAGTGTGATGGTCCCGGAGCTAATGCATTTGTAATAGGTCATTTGAAATTGCTCTGACAGAATCGTGAGGGGAGCGAGAGGGGGGGGATGCAAGGGGCACGGGGAAAAGTGACAGCTCGCGCACACGTTGACTGACACTGATGTATGTTTGCCGTCCTGGGTTTGCGGTGGATGCTGTGTGCCTGCGTGGCTCAACGGTACTGCCTGGAAAGATCTGGGGCTTTGTTTTTCCACAGCAGACTCATTCAAAGCCTCAGCAGGATTGATGGGGCTATTAAACCTCAGCTCACTACCCCTGTCAGCCCACCCACCCAGGGCTGTCTGTATTTAGTGTCCCCTGCTCTTTGAGCACCATTCCATTTTACAGTGTGGTTTGTGTCCTATATTAATTGGTAAATATGTAGTAATTTTTCTGGTATAAAATGTTGGTCGGTTGGTTATTAATATTGATTATGAATACTAGCACCTCCTCGGGCTATAAGGCAGTGATTACGCATTTGTAAACACTATTTGGACACATATTGAAATTGCATGCAATAAAAATAATCACTGCTTAATTGCCTTTAACTAATTACAATAACAGCTGCAAATGTTAAATATCATCCTGTTAAATGCTAGAAATCAGCCTTAGTAATGCAGCAATACCCAACCTTTTTACAGCTTGGAATAGAGGGCACAATAACACAACTCCCTGCTAAGATGAATCTAAGCAGCCATCAGGCATACTTCCCCATTAATCCACTTTGATCCTCGCGGCCCCTTCATATGTCAGGTCCAAAGGCTACAAGCGCCTTGCACCTCGCACCCCACCAAGGAGGCCCCTTGGTGGGTCTTAACAGGGACGAACAAGTTCATTTCTAATAATGAAAACATGCTTCAGTTGATTTAGTGCAATGATACAAAAATCAATTGACTGGCGAGGCGCCTCCTGTATAAACAGCTGCAGCAGTGGTTAAAAGAGAGCCATCAAGTCAGACAAACAAATAGCGCTTAGGGTGAGTTTCGGGCTGAGTGCAATATTGCAAATCTTTTTTTTTATTAGTTTATACAGGACTTGTCAGTCATACTTAGCATCAGGATTATCCAAAGGAAAAAGCCCATTCAAACATCTGATATTAACATTTAGATGGCCCAAATCGTAATAGTCACAATAGTCCTTGTTAAAAACGTCCCACTGAACCTGCTGATGCTCTGCGAAGCTGCTTCCGTACACAGAGCGATAAATGTAGAATTTGCCCAGTGAACGCTGGGCGTAATGTAAATTACATGCGGATGGATTGGCCTTTCAGAAATAGGCCTCCTCTGCCCACTGAAGGACGGCACGAAGGGAAGCTGTGTCATGTTTGAATGGATGAAATGCTAATGCACTGCCCTTTGGGCCTGTTTCTGAAGTGCTGCCTGTCCAATCTGACTCATCTCATCACATCAGTGCCAGTTGCAGACAGATGTCCTCTATCATTATAACAAGCAAGTAGCGTCAAGGGAGAGGGCCAGAGACCAGAGAAATACGCAAGGGAGGGAGACAGGGAATGAGGGGGGAGACTTTGAAACTTTAAACGAAGGCTAGTAGCATTACCAAATTAAACCTGATGGCTTGATTTAGAAAACGACCTTAAATGTACCTTCTCAATTAATAAGCAATGATTTGGGAATTTGTGCTAGTTTTAAATTCTCCTACTAGTAAAAGAGCCTGATGGACACACAGGCCTAGTCCAAGGCTTTGTGTAAATTCTTTGTAAGATTATGTGCGGTTTCTTATTGTTCAGTTAAAGGGGAATTCTACCAAATTTACTATTCACTATTATTGAGATATAAACACAATCTTTTGGAATGGCTAGATGCGGAGTGGTTATTTTGTAGAGAAACTTTATTTATAATGGTGGTGGAACCACAGGGAACAGTGTCTACATCTACACAAATGTTTTATTCACTGTTCTAAACATCTTCTGAATTTACTGTAATATTGATGATGTTAAAATAGCGGTTAGCCTAAATAAAAGGGTTATTTTTTACTATTTGGTTTTATAGCACCCTTCATATACCTCTGCCAGGTCTCAGGCTTCAGGCTGTATATTCATAACTATTTAATGTAATGACTGTGAAGTGGCTTTTAATGTCATTAAACAGTTCAATTATCTGGTTCCATCTACCACCACTGTGAACAAATCTCTATACGTTTGTCTAGAGCAGAGCATTTCACATCAAACCACTCTGATTATGTCCTTTAATTATGCATACGATCTAAAAAAAATGGGTAATTTGCTCCAATTTAGTTTGTCCTTAGAAATATCTCATTGCTTAATTAATCATCAAAAAGGTAGACGAATCTATCACTGCTATAGTGACTGACAGCCCTCCTTAGGACACAGAATCTACAACTATTCACACATTGCATCAGGACACAAGTAAGGACACACGCTAATGTCTCCATGGTGAATTGGGCTAGTTCTCTTAACCTGAATGACAACTGTTACCCCACGTGCCAGCTGGATGCTTTTCAAAGACCGCAAAGTGCAGCCAAGTGTGACTGGGACTCCTGCCCGCTCGTGACATTCAGAGATACAAGAAGGACGTGCGGCTCTCAGGCATCAGGCATACCTCAGGGGACACCTGAGTGCAAATATCCTGCTGTGGGAATCTTCCACAGTGCAAAGTTAAGATGGAACAAAGGTGGCCTCAAAGGAAAAGGCCAGAAAAAGGTCCTCTGACTGCACCGAAAGATTAATGAGCAGCAGCAACATGTAGCGCTTTAGAGCCACCGGTGTCCTCTAAAGAGGAACACCCTGTCGTGTGTGGTCCTGGAGGTAACGTTCTCAGACCTACTTTTCATCCCTAACAAAATTTCAAAACAGTTACACTACAGCATACAAACTTTTGTTTCTCTCAAGAAAAGATATCGCATCACTCAAATTCCCAGGTCCTTGTGCTGATCCCAGTTCAGTACAGAATTGCTTTCTGAGCAATACTCATCTGTGCAAGTCTCTCAGTGGTCTGGGCCCTAAACACAGCTCTGCTATGTTGAATTTATATAGTCCTGGTAGATCTCTTAAATCTGCAGGAGCAGCTCATCTAGATTTCAGCCCTTTACAGCAGTAACAGCCTCTTCGCTTCTTGGAAGGCTTTACATCAGCTATTGGAACGTTGCTGTGGGGATTTGATTGCACTCAGCCACAAGAGCATTAGTGAGGTTAGGTACAGATGTTGGACGATTAGTTCTGGATCACAAACACCACTCCAGCTGATCCCAAAGGTATTGGATGGAGCTCCATCGCTCCAGAAAATGCAGTTCCACTTCTCTACAACTCAGAGCCGGGGGCCTCATACCCCCTCTAGCTGCTGCTTCTCATTGGGGGTAGTGACCTTAGACTGTCATTCTGTAGGCATAGCTTTTCCATGGAGGTTATTCACTTCTGTTGTCCCAATGATCATGAAATATTCACACAATGTAAAGGGCAGCTGTTTTTTTTAATGGCATACAATAAGGTTTGGAAAGTAAAGAGCATGGTTTGCGGTGTTATTTTTGAGTTAGACAAGTGAAATGAGTGAAAATGAGAAAAGAAACATTTTAACCACAAAAATTACAGCATTAATCCAATCAATAAATTTGTTCTCCTAAGTGCAAGTGAAAAGAGGATTATCAGATCAGCAGCCGCTGACACTGGCGACGTGGCAAGCTCGTCTCCACAACAGAATCAAGCTGCGCAAACATTGTTTCACCAAAGCCCCTATGTAAGGAGGTCTCTAAAAATTTCATAACTACAAAAGAGGCGGTAAACAATGGGCTAAATCTGGCATTGGAAAAATGCTTATGTCAGACGAGTCTCTGGGAGCTAGCCGACCCCCTCGTTCAAGAGACAGGTCAAAAAAACACTCAGCCAAAGCCAAAGGCACAGCTGCGAATGTTCTGAGAAGCGGTTTGCATCCTACAGAGAACAGGCACAGCACTTTACATCCCAGCTAGCTCCAAAAATACTGCGACATTAGCCAAGGAAGTCTAGCCCATTTAGTCCTCCTCATGCATGAAGACCCTTTCAAGGGAAATATTGGAAAACAAGGCGATTTGCTTTAAATAACGTTTGAATGATTGATCAATTACATTTGGATAAAAGGTGGAAAATGTGCTTGATAGGAATAGAGAATCTGTGAGTCATTGCTATAGTGCTGTATATTAATTTTTCTAATAATAATCCATTCGTTTTCAGCAACTGAAGGTAGTGTCATAGGTAGAATGCCACAGAACATGCTTTGATTGGATAAAAGTATAAATAATTCTATAGCTTTACCATTTTCATTCATTGTAACTAATCAAATTAAGATATTTAATGATTTATTTGAAAATCAGTTTCATGCCCGATTGACTAAAACCTTCATTTAGAGGTATGCTTATATGGAGAAGAAGAAGATGAAAAAATCTTTTGTTTGTTTTGCAGAGTGTTTTGCTGAGGGTAATTATTCTCACTAAAGTCCTATACCTCTCCTGCACGGCTTTAGCTGCATTAAGGTCTTGTGCTCTCTAGAGTAAATAATGACTCATGGAACTCCCTGGAAAAATATTTTCATTTTTGTTATGAGCAGGCAGCCATCTGTCCATCTGTCTTATAGCTGCTATTTATGTAACTTCATTTAAAGCTGTTAAAATGTGTGCTCACAGTCTGCACCAAAAACAAACACGAAGAAAAGGGGCCTGCGCGTGAGCTGGACTGGAATAATGCATTACTAATACACTGAAAAAACAGCGCGGAGACAGATTAAGCAAGCTAAAGGAACAGGCTCCAAGAAGAAGTATTTACTAATTGCAACCTTATAATACCGATTCTTTCCACAAGACACGCTTATCAGTGTGAGACGTGCCTGTAAACACAGGCTTCAGTGCTGAGCCGCATTCAGGAAGGCACGAAAAGGGCTGTCATGTGCACCACAGAGTCCAATAGAGATTGATGACTCAGTTAAGATAAAAAAAAAAAAGCCACTACCACAAATTTCAGGAGAGGACATGGCGTGCAAATTTGAAGCACAGCGGCGAGTATTCCCAGAAGGTTATTCATGAGAGAGCAAATAGTTCTGTTTTTTTACACGTTACAACTTGCGGGATTCCATCCATCCGTTATCTAAACTCCTTATCTTAAACAGGGTCTTGGGGGTCCTGAGCCTAATCCAGCACTCATAGTCAGAGCAACGAACTGGAACATCGCAGGGAAGGCACACAAATTTCATCACCTTCAAGCAGTCTAATTCAACCAGCTATAACCAGTCTAATCTCACCCCTTCCAATCAGTCTAATCTCACCACTGCCAACTAGCCTAATCTCACCACTCCCAATCAGCCTAATCTCACCACTTCCAAGCAATTTCATTTCACAACTCATAAACAATGAGCAATTTCCTCCGGGATAAATAAAGTTTTCTGATTCTGATTCTGATAAACACTTTAATTCCACCATTTCCAGTCTAATTTCACCACATGCAACCAGTCAAATTCCACCAGTTCGAACCAGTTTAATTCCACCACTACTAACCCGTCCAATTCCTCTACCTCCAACATTCCTACTTCCACTACTTCCAACCACCTAATTTGATGTTCTGCAATACATTTTATTTTGGTAGTATATCATTTATCTAATGTACTAACGCTCGATCTTATTACATAATAACATGTAATAAAATTGTAGTAACAATTGCTAGGAAAGTTCATGGACAGGACAATTATCAGCACATTTTTAGGATGACTCAATCCTCAAGCCTTTACAATCAGAGGCATCTGAGCATTCAGGAAACTTAATGGAAGCCCTTGAGACACATTCCAGCCGAGATGAGCAGACGCTGTTTTCGACTGCGATCCAGAGAAGCTTCCGGAGAGTTCCCACAGACATCGCATTTATCACATGCGCAATCATACTGCCGAGCGGAGAGAGGACACAACCCAGCGCAGCTTTGTTAGCGTGACCTTAAAGCATCCGAAAAGGACACATCCTAAGGGGGCATGTTGTGTATACATTGTGTCTTCCTAAAAATAGGCCCACAGGAAAGAATGCATCGTCTTTCAGCTCGGCAACACCATGACCCATTTGCATAGATGGCTTGCTCTCAGCTGGCTGAGTTGAAGCGTAATTCATGCATGAATTTAACTGCTGTGGTTTCGGTTTTTTTTAGCGCGCTGGTGATTTCTCATCCCCTTCTTCCCAATGAGTAGCTTCTAATGGGGACGTCTCTGAAAGCCATCACCCCTTGACCTTTCCCTCATAAAACATAAAAGGAGTTACATATGAGAACATTTGCAGCCCGGGGACCACAGTTGGTTAAGTGCAAGCCTTCATTCAGCGAAACAATGTCCACTTCGGCAGCATCAGGGCTACATAACTGGACTCTGTGATGGAGCGGCGCAGGGACGGCGATATAATATTCTCAGACAGTAATAGCCTGAGGAGCTCCAAGCTGTGATCTACAAAGAGTTCAATGGAGGAGGCCTATTTTGTTTTTAGTTCAAACTCTAAGCATACTTAAGCCTGAGGGATATAGTAGCAGCAGCCTGTTTTTTATAGAGACTTAAAATGCATATTTGTACTATTTAATAAGTGAAGCGCTTGCATCAACAGAGAGACAAGAAAACTGCCAGTCACATTCACTGACAGGGATTAGTTATCCTATTCTCTGTCTGCTAAAAAGACAGCGAATAGTTCGCTACACCAACCAGTACAAGCTGATGCACACAATAAAACTATATTTTTTGGACTGATAGCACATTTTGTGACAACAGTGAGGCGAGAAAGTGGACAGTCACATCTGTTGATGGGCCACTTAAACATTTACAAAGGCAATGAATAGTTTACAGTGCTGGTAAAAGAGAACCATGCTGTCATTGAGCTAGTACTACCAAGGGTAGGTCTTCAGTAACTTATTTAGGGTAAATTATTGCATTGACTTCACACTCTTAATTCTAGTCCTGTTTTTCTTTTGTAAAATGTTAGGTTACATAAAATATATACACTTTCCCCTAGATAAAGAGAATGCAGTGTAAATGTAAAACCCATTTAAGGCACGTAATTGGATCTTAGGATCAAGTGTTATACCTTTGAGGGTAAATTCAGATTGTTTGTGTCATGGTGAACAGAAATGTACCCTGTACTTCTCCTTTTAAGAGTGTATACAGTGTATCTCTCTATCTCTCTTTCTCTCTACACCAGGCATCACCAACCTTTTTGAAACTGAGAGCTACTTCACGGTTACCGAGCCATGCGAAGGGCCTGGTAGCTACACTAGAACAGTTTATCTAAACTTATCTAAACTTCATGTGTAATAAACATGTGGTAACGATTCAATATGCACAATGTCCGATTCAATATGTATACAAGTACACCATTCTGCAGGGTTATCAGTTTGTGCAAGTTTACACAAACCAGCACAAACTTAACCCATTGTACTGCAAAAATACATGATTTACATAAATTATATATATTGTTGCTAGTTTTGCAGTTATGAGGCTAACAAACACTAGAAGCCAACAGTTACCCAAATCTTTTCTGTAACTACATCATCAAAACTCTCAACCCATTAAACCACATACAGTATTTTATTAAGTTGGAACAGACTTGTCAGTGTGGTTTAGGGCTCAGTATGACTTACTTTGAGCTCTATAAATAAATAAAATGTCGCTGTGTAGCCCCATACTCAGACTTTTTTGGAAAAACAATTAACAAAGTCGTCTGATCGAAATGTGTCCTAAACCTTTCTGATATAAATACTGACATCTGAGTGACCTTAATCATAGGGGTGTAACAGTACACAGATGTCATGATTCGGTACGTACATCGGTTTTGGGGTCACGGTTCGGTACGGTTCTCGATACAGCAAAGTTAAGCAACAAAAAGTTCTAAAAAATGAGGCTTGGTTTGTTTTCGTTTATTTTAAATAAACAGCAGTGTATTGACCAGTAAACAAACTCTTGCTTGTATTTTTATGTATGTATAAGGCAGCAGAAGTGTTACACCAGTAGAATGCACTATTGCACCACACTAAGACCCAGATTTATGATTTACTTGCGCTTTTTGGTCCCTCTGTGATCATGTCTTCTCCGTCGTACCGTACGTATGTACTAAACCGTGACCCATGTACTGTGACGGTTCGATACGAATACATGTACCATTACAGCCCTACTTAATAAAGATCTCAATATGGTTTGGGTAGGGTGAGAGATGTTTTAAGGATGTATTTTTATTGAAAGGATTTGGGTAACTAGCGGCCATTTGTAACATTAACCTCACAGCACCAGGTCTACAGTAAAGAAGAATCATCTGTCCAAACATTTAAAGGCTGATTGACTACACCTGGGGTAAGTGGGAAATTGTCTGAATTCACCTATCCCTTTGATGAAAAACACCCTAGAAATACATATTTCTATCATTTAATACCTATGCTATTTGTATGAAGGAATGAATGACTCACCCTTGCTGATGGGAATTAGCCATTGCAATCTCTAGGCTGAATTAAGCTGTGAATAGTTGAGTACAGAAATAAATATGAGCTTATTTACACCTCAAACACACTCGAAAGTATCATATTTGTGCTCTTAAATATCTACAGTATTTGTGTCAACAGAGGAACCAGGCGGATTCCCATCGCTTTCACTTGACTGCAGTATTCTCTATACGCAAAAGGATGGCAAGCAGTTCAACATACTGACAATCAATACGATGTACATTTGAAGCACCTTATGTGGGAAAGATCTTACGAGGAGGAGTGCAACTTGTCAACCTCATTTCCCGGGTCTTGGGAGAGTGTATAAAACAGGAGCTGTTTCATAAAACACACACCTGCTCAGGGGCTTTGAAGACAAGATAAAGGGATTTCCCATAATGATACCCTCAGGAACAAAAGACTTTCTGTTGTATACTATGCTCTGGACGGCACTGTTGCCTCTGCTCTCATTCCAAGCCTTTTGTGAATGTGCCTCATAGTACATTCGAACTTTCATGGTGGAAAATTGATCTTCGCTACCTCAGCCCTTTGTTGGCACCTTGCTGGGTCAAATTTGATCTCCGCTGGCACCAAAAGAGAACAAAAACAAAACACCATAAATAGAATAGAATGTGTTTTTTTTCCCTCCATATAGGCAGGGTTGCTGTGTTTTGTCCTACAGCAGGCATCCTCCTGTGCATCCAGCATAGCTCTGCTCGAGCCCTAAATAAACAAGGCGTAAACGGACACCAAGGTGTGTTATAGTAGAGTCACGACTAAAGTCTACAAAGGAGACCACTATACAACAGCATAGTTAGAAATCCGCCTCGGAACTTAAAAGAACCTTAGACCCACGCAGTTAAAAGGAAAGATGCCGAAAGGGGTTCTTTGGAATGAGGCCATAGAAGAAACTATATTACCACCATAAAAAACCTTTGCATGGATGGCATTTCAGTAAATGTGCAAATGTGATGCACCTGTTTAAAATTGAAACATTCCCATGATATTAAGTTTCTACACCAATTAAGGGGTTTCCTAGAATTGTGCACCAAACCATTGAGGAATCTTTAGTTTTTGTGTACACACTTAAGAGCCACAGGTTTCTCTGTTCATTACCCCAGAAGAATCATTTTTGTAAATAAAATCTGCGTATGAGAATCCTTTTAAATTTGCTTTTTTTTTCAGGATTAGGATTCCTCCAAGAGCCTTTACATTATATGAAGGCTTTTTAACTTTAAAAAAGGTTAATTGTAAATAAGATATTAGATTTTGCAATGCACGTGTGTATGTAGGTATTTATATGTGTATGAATATATATGTGAACATGCATATTCATGTGTGTGCATATATGCTTATGTATACTATATACACTACCGGTCAAAGTTTTAGAACACCCCAATGTTTCAAGCTTTACTCAATTGAATTTCAAATAGTTCAGGTCCAATGAATAGCATGA
>JBBPDE010000128.1:1234806-1253955 GCA_037974605.1 Nannopetersius ansorgii
AAAAAAGAAAAATGGAGAAATGGCTACATCTAGTGAGCCCTCTGGATATAGCAGGCTTCTACTGTGACTGAGGATGAGCAGGACTACTGTGGGTGAGTAGAAGAATGAGTATTCACTAACAGCTGCCTTTCTGATCTTTTCATGTTAGGAACCACTCTTTGCTTCTTCTGAGGAGACCCGTGAACCATGGTTAAAGGAGAACACTCCTTTAACCATAAACCTGCTCACAAGCCCCAAACCAGCTGTAATTTGTGTGCATTAAAGGCCTATATCTGGATTAACATAAAGTACGGTGCCACCTTTGGTGGACCTCCCAGGTTCCAGGCATTTACAATCAAAGCTTACCGCTGAGCAGACTGAACAGTGGAGGAAACTTGGCACGGGCGGCACTGGGTTTAACCCAAAGGAGTGAAACTAATCTCTGGAGCCGAGAGGCAATTTTGCACCTCAAAAACAGTCTGTTATCAAACTAATGCTGGAGCTTGTTTTCAAAACAAAGGGAAGGAAATGGACTGTGAAATCACCTTTAATTGTAACACGGTTTCACAGAACTGAGAGGCAGTGAGTCAGAGCCAGCAAACGCCACAGTTAAGTGAGAAAGAGAAGGTGAACCCAGTCATATAATGTTTGCTGCTCCTTATCGCTTGGCGCTGTACACACAGATGATTTCACAGTGGTTGAGTTAAAATTGGAGGCCAAGCACAATTAAGCGAGGGCCTGGTTGACATAGAGCTAGGCATTTGAGATCTGATAAGGCAGTCGAATGGCAGCGTTAGTGAGTGCTGGTGTTTCAAGATGGGGAAGGTCGGGAAAAGAAAGAAGACGTGTTTATCCGTGCTGAAGAGTCCACAGTCTAGCAGCTGAGGGGGAAAAGCACCAGCAATGGAAGCGCTGGTGTTCTAGACCAGAGCTTTTGTGCAGGGCAGCAGCATTAAGGCAGTCTACAGTTCACCAGTTCTTTTGGTTTTAGTTCACTTTTTGGTTTCGGTTTCTTTTTGGTATTAGTTTACTTTTTGGTTTCTTTTGGTTTTTGTTCACTTTTTGGTTTTGGTTTCTTTTGGTATTAGTTATTTTTGGGTTAGTTATCTTCCCTATTTTTGTACTCTGCATTCTAAAAACTGGAACTGATGTTTTCAATAATATAAAACTCAACTGGTTTCTGATCAATGTATAAAGCGATTCTGACATGCGAGTCACTTGCAACTGTGCAGCTTTTAAATAATTACTAGGAAACTAAAAATAAAACCCCGGCCTTGTAGACGTGCCCAGAATGGCAACCAAGCTGTAGAAGATAACAAAAAAGTTATTCAGGATTCATCCTATTTCAGTGGAGATAACCTGCAATTTAAAACTAATGTACATAGATAATGATAGTTATATGCAGCATGTTAAAGCACCCAGGAGAATCAATAGGTTTAGTTGATTTTCTATGGGAAAATAGGTTGTTGCACATTTTAGTGCAACAAATGAAATGTGGTATAACTGCTGCACAGGTCCGGTTTTCAGTAGGTTAAACTACTGACAGCTTCTTGATCACAGAATTTCTTACACTTTGAAAAACATATAAAAGCTCCTTTTGTTATCTTTTGTTAGATAGCTTTTGACATTTAAGGCATCTGGGACATAAAAAGGACCTGTATTCATAAGACCATGACACATACAAAAGCCTTTCATTACAAGGGACATTAACCTACATAGACATTCATAAAGCCTCATTCCGTCACGTGTTGGTTGTCGTAACGACAACAGACGCTTGTTGGAATAAGCCTTTACAAATGTAGGTTTATGTCAGTTGTCATGACAGATTTACGTCTGTGTCCTGTAACGTTACGAATACGGGCCTTCAGTGAAGTGAAACTAATTTTATTTTGGATAAGAAGTGTATTTTTGGCATGGCATGGGTGATGCAAGGTTACGTAAAATGAACATTGGCTAAAGTTGACAGACAGTACCTAGAGACATCTCCGTGATGGGCCTGAAACGAGTTCTCGGTTAAAATATAGATCATTTAAGGAGACAGATCTCCAAAAACGTAAGTGTACCTTTAAGCTGCATGTACTGTATTCTATTCATAGTCAAGCCTAAAGCCCACTGGGTTAATCCAGACGTGGTCTTTAGGGCGTGTTAGAACCCCACACATTAGCTAATTTAGTCTGTGTAGCATGCATGAGCTGCTTCTTTAGCGCTGTGAGAGAAAGGGACGTTAGTTATGAGGAAGTGGGTGGAGGAAACTGTGAGATGAATACCAAAGGTGTCAGACTTCACATCTATCTGACCACAAACGAGTAGGGCATTCTTAAAATATAAGCAAATGCCTACGAGCAAACTTTTATTATCTATCGTGTGGGAGCCCATGTAGGAGTCCCTGCAAGGCCCGGCGTACGGCCCACGCTCATTTGACTACAAACACTATAATTACACCAAGAGCAGATTCCAGCATATTTAACAGAGAACCTGGTGTAGGACGAAGCCGGATTAGGTCAGTATTGGAAACTTAATAGGCAGTCACATTCTTGTGGCGCAACACAGAGGGAGGTTAAATTGCTTGAATAGCTTTGGGACTGACCCAATGTTTTAGTGCGTCATGTAATGACACCGTTTAATTAACTTTTCCTGAGACCACCGGCATGAAAAGCAGAACCACACAGACCGACCTCAACACTGCAACAGATTATGAGCATGAATGCTTAAAAGCCTCTTTTCAGCGGCTCAATTTAAAAAGCATTAGTGACCCCACAGCCTACGAGGCTAAGCTTATCTCACCTTCTTAGATCTGGGGTCATCAAACCCTGCAAATATGTCATAACCTCATCTGCAGTTTCACATGAGAAAACTGGCCCTGCTACTGTTTTCCCTACCAATTCTTCCTTAATGGTGGTCAATGTTGGCTTGTCATGTGGGACCGCTGATCCATATCAACTCATCGAGTTTCCTCTGAAAGTCAAATTTAATGAAAATCGACTTTACATTCACCAAACTCAAAGGACACTTACTATGAAACATATATTACAGTACAATTCTTTCTTATATAAATATAATGATGCGAGGTGCTACACAAAGTCATAAATGGCATCATAGCGGTAAAATGTGGTTTGTTAAGGTCATGTTAGCCTTCCTGTGGTTTTGGAAAAAAATAATATATATAGCACTGGTGGTGATCATGTTGAATTGAAAAAAAAGAGAAAAATCTATAGAACTCTAGCCTATAAAATGTAAATACTGATCACTGCTTAACATTTAGCATAATATGCTTTTTGGATATAAGAAGTCGGTTTTCCTTTACACTGTAAAATACCAACAACTCTCTGGATTCACATCAGGTATTCTAAACATTCTGAAAAGCATGTAGGTGAAAGAAAAACAACAATATCAGGCCTAAAACTGTTCATCTTCAAGCCCCCCAGGGCAAAAGTCAACCAAGCAGTTCAGTATATCCAGCATCTGAACTTGCATAGTCTTCAGAATAAGGTGCTTTCAGGAAAGGTCTTCCCAAACCACTTCTTTGAGGCACCAGATGACATTTGCTTCGTGAGAGTTTTAGACAAATTACACACGGCCTTTCTGGATATTTCTGGGCACTTGAGGCACCGCTCGGATTTCATTTCAGCCACTCGGGCACAAACGTTTAGGCACCACTGATTCAGAGCCAGTCTCGGTTTGAACAAAAACAAAAATCCTCAAGACTCCTTCTCAGGAAAGATGATACATATTATAGCCCACAGGCGTGGAGTATATCCCAAGCGGAGGCATGGGGAGCATGTATCTGTGGAAGGGGAGCTGTCCTGATTGTCCATAGAGCAGCGTGGCGGTCTGCGGCTGAGCGCCGAGGGGAAACGGTAACGAGAGGCCGGAGTGCAGCATGGGTTTGGCAGCCATTTTGAGTTTCTCCATCTCGGCCTCCTGCAGACGCTTGGCTTTGGCCCGTCGGTTCTGGAACCAGATCTTAACCTGCGTCTCAGTCAGGCAGAGAGAGCTGGAGAACTCGGCCCGCTCAGCAATGGAGAGGTACTGCTTCTGCCGGAATTTGCGCTCCAGAGCCAGGAGCTGGCTGGTCGTGAACGGGGTTCGCGGTTTGCGATTTGTCTTGTGCTTTCTGAGAGCACATGTGGCTGGACTCAGCTGACCTGCAACATGGGAAGAACCACAAAACACCTCTTGATCTCAAAACAAATATGCACAAAATCTTTTAGTTTTCCAAATGTCTAACTGTTCCATGTCCTTATTCACTTAACTACTCAGTCTCATCAAAAGGTGTCTTAGTAGTCACAAAACTTGCTTGTAACAACAGTGGGACACTTTTTGTACTGTTCCAGAGCCATGTTTTCAATTCATTTCTTAAATTAACCATATATACTGAGGGTTTTCCATCACAGAGAACCATTATGAGGCTATTGATTTCACTTAAATAGGTCTTTGAGCTGTCTCAGTTCTATATAAAACAATATCCTTTTCTTAAAGAACTTGTTTTGTGAGAAGTGTACAAACTGAGTTACATACAGCAACCTAAAGAGTTCTCTAAAGTTTTGGGTACATGTGATCATGCAAGTGGAATTCAGTTCTAATGGAGAGAATTTCAGGAAACAACACACCCACAGAATAAATGTCGCGTTGTAATAAAGAAATAAATATTTAACTACCATTTCTTTACTTCTTGTGATGTATGGTGCATTGACAGAAAGCTTATCTACTATTTAACACAAACTACTCTGTTTAACACAAATGTACTTTTTTTATTTAGTGATCCTCTAGACATGATTCTCTGAAGTATTATAATTATTATGTTATTGTATTATTATTATTATTATTATTATTATTATTATTAGAGGACAGGTTAGCTAGGCTATAACATAGATTAAGCAGGACTCTATTTACAAACAGAGACGCTCCTCTGAACGCGGGGAAATCCCGTGCGGCTATGAAAAAGTGAACGTACGTGGCGGAGGCGAGGAGGACTTCATGACCCAGGACGCGTCATCAGGATCTGATGCCTCCGACTTCACGGGTGAGGAGGGTCCTGGGGGTCTGGGGAAGCCCTCGGCTGCGGACGGGTGATCCGGGAGCGCAGATGACGGTCTGTGCTGGAGCCTGGCCCCGTCCTTCACCCCCCGGTCCCGCATGAGGGCTTCCACGCTGAACGGCAGGCTCGACACGAGCTGCTGCTGGGGAGAGGGACCTCCAGGACCCTGGTCATCACGCGTGGGGAGCTCCGTGGCCATCCCTGAACTACCTCGTCCACAACCCGAAGCATCAACCAGCTCAGCACGCAGGGTTCCGGCAAGGGTTCTCTCACCTCTCCACCTTTCCTCCTTCACTCCCCAACTCCAGCATCAACTTTGGAGACATGTTAGCACCGTCTGAAGTTTGGACCAATCAGAGCGCGCCCTGCTTCAGAGGACGCCTCCCATTGGCTGATAACACACCATTAGTTTCTAATAACATGACAAATGGTTTCAAGGCCAATTTCATTTCGGGGGTGAGGGGGGTTATTCATCTAGGGGGGAAATGTAAACGGGTCCACAGCCGAAAGGTGAATCAACATTCTCAAGGCTGTTTGGGGTGGGGGGGAAGTAAGGTTCCAGATGTTTTCTAGGAAAGTGACACAGAATCTTTCAGAGTTATACGGTTGGGCAAATTATAGGACACAAATCAAAGAAAAGTGAATTTTCCTCCTTTAATAAAGTAAGATTTTACTTTGTAAAAGTTTCGAAACACATGGAGTTTTGATGACATTGTTTGTGTGATGTCTTATAGGGGTAAAAGCCTTTATTTCTAAAGGTTTAAAGGAAAATGGTCACATAAAAATTAATCATATTAGTATTGCCTGACGAACGTCCTCAGTGGAATCAGGGAAAACAATAATAAGAGAAATATAGGATATGGAGGGTAGTCTAGCACAGTTTGGTGATTTCTCTGCTCAAACACACCTTGTTCAACTCACCTGCAAATGTCCAAGTTCAGTGAGTGTGTTTGGAGAGGGGCACTATCAAACTGTGACACCAGCCCTCCCATCAGTTTTGTTATTCAAAAAGTGCAATTCTAAAGACCAGTCAGTCAGGATTATGAGTTATCAGAGGGAGTTTTTAAATGATTTGTAACACTTTCAAAAGGTGTGGCTGGATATCCACCTTTATCCACAGGCTCTGTTGAAATGTTCAAAAGTTTAGGGTCAAATAACACATAGATGCACATTTTTCTATTCAGTTACATTTACTTGTTTAGGAATAATGAAATGTCAAATGTTCCAGTTTACATAATCATCAGTCAGCATAAATCATTACTTCAAATCATATTTTTTATAGAAACACATATAAGCCTTTTTCTGATGAGGAATATAGAGAAGCATTTTGTTGAAAATGGACATAATCCTGCGCAAAGTACACACCTGCACATATCTGCTTTCTAATGGTAGGCTTTAAAAAAACAGCATTTGATAATTTTTGAAACTTTTCCACATGAACTTGTGCAACAATTCGGATGCGTGCGATACAATTGATAAAGGCAGTTCCCCTTGATGTGCTTCTCGTAACAAACTGTGAAAGGCACTCAGAGCGGGATTAGCCCTGCCTGAAAATGACTGTCATTATATTGTTATTATTAACACCTTGTAATTAGGCCTTTGGAATCTGGTTCTTTTAACCAGGATTTAACAGTAATGACACTAAATTGCTACCTTCCTGAGGTGTATGGCGCCCACTCCGATTTGCTTGAGACTGTCATTTGAAAAAAGCTATGAATTTTGCCCTGCTGTCATTTGAACTGAAGGCTTTATGCAGGGCCGCCCTGGCCACCGGGCGCACAGCTACTAAAAGTGGAGCTGCTTTAAAGCGGTACGTCTTTGCTGTTTGTTTGGTGGGGGAGGAGCAAAACTCCTTGGACACATGGAACTGTTGCAGATTATTGTTTGTTGCAAATATGATTTTAAATTGAAGACATCCTCGAGCTTCAAGCTTATCCCGGACGTCCACCGACAGCTGCGTCAGATAACAGGATTTACGACGTGTCGGTGACAAAACATACTTCAAGTGAAGAGCGAAGCCTCTCCTTTATAACACACACACACTGCAGTAATTATTTGATTCTCTCTGGGAATGCAGCGGCACAAGTCCAAAGTGATACTTAAGTGCCTCCGCTGAGTCTGGGCTCCAGTGCACTTATTACAGCCCTCGAGGGGAAGGCTGCTCTGTAATCGTGACAGGTTTAATGCCCTGGCGAAGGCCTCGGCTTATGGCTTCATTAAGCTTTATGAATCGGTGAGTTCACAGCTCGGCTTGTTGGCGTAAATGCCTGTAAATCAATTAAGCAGCCGCCCTCTCATCTTTTTTCATGGGATCCTTTGATAAAAGTAGTAATTAAGGAGCACTCTCGGGTTAAAAATCAGAGCAAACTGATGTTCCTCTGTGGCTAATTTGGTGTCATTTAGGTTACTTAATGAGAAGAAAGGGAGGACAAAATTAGGAGGAAATTCTATTAAGGTGGGAGAGCAGCTCCAGGAGCATAACACTCATTAGTGGCTGAGGGGAGAATGCTCTGTGTTTAGTTCTGCCAGATAATTACTTCCAACAATATCACACTTCATGCAATTGCAACCACAAACCCAGGACGCAAAGTACAAAGAGTCACCAGAGAAAACATATATAAGGGAAGGTGGATGCATAAACATGTTTTGATAGAGGATCGTAGTTGTGGCACGAAGAAAAAGAGAAACAGTCTAGACACAATCAGGGATGGGATGATACCACTTTTTCTTCTTCAGTATCAGGCCACACCGACTCAGCACTGCATGAGCTGATTTAGGCGCCTCTCCTTACACGACCATCTGAAAGTGGACCATCAAACTACACTTTATTACCCCACTGGAAGAAACTCAGATAACCACGTCACACAGGGCAAGTGTGTGCTATTTCAACCTGGATTTCTGGATTAGACCAGATTTATATTCTTTTTCTCCCCTCTCATATCCAAACCAGCATTAGCTGCTGAAATGAGCCAGAAATGGTATCTGGTATCTGACATGTACCATTTACATTATTATGAATTAGTACCAATTTTAAGATTTGGACACTCAGTGTTTAGAAACATGACAATATGGGATGTCCTTATGAGATAATTCATAAATGAATGATGGCATAGAGTTATTATGAGAGAAAGCATGAAGAAATGTAAGCAGTGCATTTGTGGTGAGGAACTTTTCCTCTGCAGAGACGGTGCTTTCGGGGAACGATCTTAAAAGGCCTTTAATGATTTGACCTTTTAAACAATTCTTGGCAATTCTGATATTTATAACTATATTTAGAGTGCCCAGCTCCCACATTTTTATATTGTACTTTTTATTATAAATGCATAAAGTTTGATGTAATGTCATAAGTGAGCATTTTAGATTGTAACTTTTATACTGAATGCACTATTCCAACAAAATCCCGATTTCCAACAAAGCATTAAAGGGACCATTTTCTTCATTTTTCCAGCACTTTATTTTATCCTGACTTGCCCTTCTGCTGACACACGAAAAGCATGAAAAGTAGTCATAGTTGAGATAAGATAAACCTTCATGAGACCCACAAGTGATCATTTCCAACTTTTTGTCAGAATTAATGCAAGTTTATTGCTATTAGGCCTTAAAGCCTGCAAAACGTAAATGTTCTCTGTTCTGATTGGCTGACCTGCCCTGTCTCATTCAAGTAAACAGTCTGAACCGAAACACTTCAATGGGAGTGGGTGGGGCTACACTGCTGCAGGCTGAACGTGTGTGTTTGTGTGAACCGTAAAACAGTAAATAAAACAGAAATATTTTTGACCTTATGGATTGTAGTATGAATGCTACTTTTTTTTTTTAGGTTTTATAGTAATAAAACATAAAGAAAGCAATTTAAATTCAAATTCAACCTCAAATCAAAATGGTCTGTCTGTGAAAAGTTTAGACAACCATAATTTGTTAAGAACCTGTGAGTTCAGATAAAATCATTTTGCTGAAGGTTCATGTGGTACTAATGCCCCCCCCCCAAAGGACACAAGACCCCCAGGGTGATTTGTTAACACGGCACACAGGAGCACATAGGAGACCGTCAGGCTTTCCCTTCTGCAAAATCTCCAGCAAATAAACAATTAAGGAGCTTTGTGGATTTTTATCCTCTCATAGTAATACTGATGGAATCTGCATGAAGGTCCTGGGAGAACAATTTACTCAACGTTTTTTATAAGACGTTATGTTTTTTTCCCCCTCTTTCCCTTAGGAGTTTTTTCCATTTTCGCTATAAATGTCATGTTTTGGGAAGGCCCGAAACAAAGAGGGCAGAAACCAGAACGACGACTGAAGCTGTAAACAAAATCAAACTCCTATTTCAGTTCAAAGATGTGAAAATAAGAGCACGTCGCTAAGTATATCGAAGCGATTACTCTGTTTAGAGAATGCGCTGGGTAATGGAGTGCAGTGTAAACCATTTGGCCATCCAGGTTTATTTAAACGTGCTATATGTCCAGAGATATTTGCTCCGCAACTCAACAGCTTGGTAGCACTTCATACTTGGGAGCATAGAACCAATGACTAATTGTCCTATGAAGCATTTTACTCATGGCGTGCGTTCAGATTGGGGGAAAAGCAGTGGTTTCTCGTCCTCGTCCTCTTGCCTAATGGTTGCATTATGTATTGTTTAAACTCTGTGGTCCTCCTTAATGTCCGGTCAGAATGTGTGCAACCACAAGCGTGATTTAAACAACCCTGATTGATGAAAGCATTTAAGATTCAATCAGTTTCACGTACATGCCCATGCCACCCTAGGCAAGTGTGGGAAGGGTGTGTAATGTGTCTTTGTTCGCTGCAATCTTGTTTTTTTTTTTTAGGCTTTCTATGTAGAGTAACGGTACAAAACCACCACAGCTCAAAAACAATCTCTTCTGAAAACAACATTATTTTTAATAGTCTTGATCATCCAGTTTGGGTTTACGAAATGTAAAAAACAAACAATAAAACGTATTGCAACACATGGGAGAGCAGGGAACAACTACACTGGCATCTGTTTTATTTCACTACTGCTAATAACAAATGATTTTAAACAAGATTATATATTTCTGTAGAAACATTTATGCTTGAAGGTGTAAGTATTGTTTTCAGCAGTGTTTATAAACAATTCAGCGGATTAAATAAAAGAGTTATTAAATACAAAAGAGTGAGGGGATTGTTTTAAAACAGTCTTTTGAAATTCTGGGAAACTCAATCTTATGCTGTTTAAGTAGCTTTCCAACTTAAACATGAACAAATATGTAAAGAAACACAACGGTAGCGCTTCAGCTGAATCCTGCTACTTAACACTGACATAATCCTGCCATAAACATGACCCGGCAGGTCTCATGCTACCCTGAGTTGTCAGAACTAATTATGTTAATAACAAAGCAGTGTCATGTTACCAGCGCCCGTAGATTGCTATGCAGAAATATTTGATGTCATGACAGTTAAAACCACATGCTAACTTCATAAAATTACAACTCATAACATCTGCCATGACATGTTTATGGCATGGTTAAGCCAAGGTTATGCAACGATAAAGAGTTACCAAAACAAATAGTGATTAACTGCGGCAACTTCATTTTTGACTTCAGAGAGGAGAACGAAGTATCAGCAGGATAAAACTCTTCGAGTTTTAGTTCACTTTAGCAGAGGCGTCACTTTAGCCTGGCTAGCTCTCACTGTCAGTTATTTAGATGATATAAAAAGGTGCCATATTACAGCCACCAAAAATCTGAATAAAATAATACAGGTATGAATTCTGACAATTAAAAAAAAATATAGGTATAAAAGCTTCTTCAGGAGGAAAAATATCTCATTAATTACAGTGGAAATGTACAGATGAGGTTGTTGTGGAAATACAGGGTCAGTTTTCAGTTACTGTATTAAAAATTTGTATAGTAAGCTTCACCTCCCCTTATAGCCAAACCTTCCCAGTCAGTGGTTGTCGGTGGGCTGGTAATTATCTGAGGTTACCGCCTGGCCCCTGTATTATTCTGTTTTTTCCACATGGCTGTTTTGCCTGGCCATAGTGGTCAAAACGTTGCAGTTATAAACAAGAGGGATTTTGTGCAATAACCAAAGGCATGTTCTGCTTGAACATGTTTAACTGCACGTTAGCTTTTACCCTACATTAGGCTGTGCCCTTCTCTCCCCTGCCTTACTCCATTCAAATACTACTTTCACATAGTCAGCATGTCTCAACATTTCCAATATAATGTGTAAAAGCCCTCTGAAGTTTGGCGCTCTTAAGCAGCTGCACTGCTTGATGCCCTTAAACAGCTAATTTCTGTTCGTCAGGCTACACTGAAATGTAAGCAGACCGTTACACACAGTTCGAGCCCCTGGAGACAGAGCATTAGAAAGAGCAGATAGCTCCACTTTTAGGGTTGGATTTCAAAACAGCAACATTTTGCTCCATCCAGTACTAAGCTTGGCCCTATTCTTATCACAGCAGACCAATAAAAACACAGATGACAATGCAGTTGCCCAGCATTGCAGAGCTATGAATGCCCAAAGAAACACAATCAGCTGCACTTAAAGTCTGAGCTGGTGTCATGACCACTTGAGCTTGAGCTCACATACCCAAACAAAAGCACAGGCAGCGCTAATGCTGCCGACACAGCTGGACTCGCTGCCTCTCGGCTGTCTGGATCCGGCTCCAGCCCTTATCATGCTCTCATCGGCGCTTGCACAATGTATGGCGCCGAAGCTAACTCCCACCTTCCACAGAGCTCACCACTGCCCTTGGGCAAAGCGCAATTACACCTGTGTGCTAGTGGTTAAAGACGGAGCCACGGCTGAGAACAATCGTGACAAGCAAATGGTCAGTCAAATGTGACAGTCAGAATTTACAGGCCTTTAACTGCTGTTTAATGAGAATGCTCTTAGTCATATTTTTCCCTCGAGCGATCGCCAAGACGCTGTATGACATACAGGCATAAAAAATTGGACAAAAGTTCATGCATAGCTAGTATAAGCACCCTGTGGCCTGTGGCAATCTTACAACCTGAATTTCGTCTACACTTCAAGACATGTTTGTAGATAATAATAAATGATTACGGAACCTGAGTGTGTCATTCTCTGCCCAAGCTAAACTGCTTTATAACCCTCTATTACTAGCTACATTAGCCTCAAATCTCCAGTATAAAACTAAGGAAGCAAACTGATAGTCGCTAAAGGTAGAAATGAAATGTCAGTTTGTGTTTTTTGGCATTCATTCTTTGTCGGCAACATGAGTGACTGAACTACTCATTTAACCTCACAATGGGCTGCCATACGTCCAAATTCTATGTTACTTGACACTGTCTGGTCTTGGAGCTGGTCTAGTCATACAGGTTCTGTGTTGCAAATAAATGTACATAGTATGTTCTTCATTCTTCTGCTTCACACACATAAGCGAGTGCAAGGTTTCTGGCTGCACATATCAGAGGGCTGAGTCAGTACTGCAGTACTGAAGACTAAACAGTAGACTGGAGTTTACTGCTCAGCCTCTAATACACCCTCATGAAGGGCTTGGTAATTAGTTAAGAAGATGCTAAATCAGAGAAAATGCTAACCTCGGCTGAACTGTGACCCAGCCAGCAGGAAGTCCCCGGATGGGAACACAGTATATAAATGGCAGGATGACCCATCGAGGATGGCAGGACATGAAACCATGGTTTTTCGCTCCTGTGCAAAATCACATAGGATGTCCAGTTTGGAGAACAAACCCAGTGACTGAAGCTCGAGCCAGGTCCTGTTATATCTGGTCTGTTCTCCTTTTTTGAATGAGTGTAAAGATAGTTCACCCGTCGGTCAGGGCTCAGTTGTGACTAAGGCCGAATTTCCTTGAGGCGTATAGCCTAGCTGTGCCATTTGGAAGACTGGCTCATGCTTCCCTGTTGGGCTGTGCAGAACTGATAAACAATGCCATCTGTCACACTATTCTGATTTATATGGGGAAACGAAACCGCTTCTTTGGTTCAGGATAAAGAAAACAATACCAGAATGTAGCAGATAAAATCTAACAATAATACTTTTTTATTTAAACTAGCATTTAAAAGATCAGAATCGCTGTGTCATAATAATATATGTTATTCTATTCAATAATTCCTTGTTTTATTTATTATTGTGATATTATATCAAACCATTATTATTATTATATTTAATAGCAGAATAGTACTGGTTCTAAATCTGACTGGCTGAACCATGTCCATAGCCATTGTGAAATACTTGATATGCACACACCTACAACCAGCTCACAACAACTTCATTCTGTATTAATAAAAACACTGTTCTGTTGAAAGAATACGTTAATATAATAACATTAAACAGCTCTTCTTAGACTTCTCTATAATTCACTTTAATATATATATATATATATATATATATATAGTGTAGTCCTGTTTGTGCAGTATGGGTTTATGCACATGTAGATGAATCACATCTCTTTATTAGACAGATTTTACTGTAAGCCATAGCAAGTATTTTAATACATAGTGAACTCAAAAGCAGTGGCAAGCGAGATCTGAGATTCAGTTACAATGTCAAGAGAAATGATGAAAAACATCTAAAGTAGCTTAATGCTAATATGATACTGGAAAATGCTTGTGGGCAATAATGGAAATTAGCATTTGATAAGCAAAACACTGCTATAAAGTAATATTTCAAAATTTCATGAAAGGACCAATGAAAATGGCCCAAAATTACTATAATAATACATTCTCATTCCATTAACATACATTTAAAGTTAAGTTATCCCTTTGAATCTTCCAGTGACTACATATTCATTATTGCATGACAAATACTTAAAACTCTCCATATACAGTGAAAAGTAATTGAATATTTAGCTGTTTCGGAACAAAAAGTAGAAACTAAAACTAAATCCTTAATGAAATTTCTGTAACACACAGCTTCCATGGCATACTGCTTTAAAAATATACTGCAGTGATCTAGTTATAGTTATATCCTAATCATTGCCTGAGATTTGATCATCACATTTCAAATACAAAGCATTCTTGATATAATTTTATTTGAATGAAATCATCATGAAATGTATTCAGATCTGCAAAGCTGTAGAGCTGTAGAGTACTTATGTCTAGAGGTCGACCGATATGGGTTTTTCTATGGCCAATGCTGATATATGGAAATCAGGGCCGACTGATAGCCGATTTGCAGGGTTAATTTTTTTGGTTCATAAAATATGAAAATTTAACAAAAAATATTGAAAACTTTTATTAAGTATAAAAGAATAAACAATAATAATGAAAAATAATGTGGCTTGACACACACACTTTCAAGCCAAATTGTCATAATCTAGTGCAGTGATCCCCAACCTTTTTTAGTCACGAACGGGTTTAATATCAGAAACTATTTTCACGGCCCGGCCTTTAAGGAACAGCAGATAAATATACGTATATTATACAAATAAATGATACGCATAGAAATGGGGATATTTTAAAAATATAATAATGTGGTATCTTTAAAATATAATAATAAATGTAAACCCAGTGTGTACTCCCAGCTTTATTAACAGCAGTTAATTTTTTTTTAAATTATTATTATTTTTTCTGTGCAGCCCGCGGACCGGTACCACATGACCCACGGCCCGGTATCGGTCCGCGGCCCGGGGGTTGGGGACCACTGATCTAGTGATCGCAATAAAATTAACCTGACACAGTCTACAACGCAAGGACTACACAAGCTACTAGTAATTAAGTTGTGAAAGCCTGACCCAGGCACATTTAATGAGAGTTCTGTGAAATTCTGTGTATGTCAACAAACTGTTCTATTTTCCACTTTCACATGCAAAGACTTTCATTTATAAATTGCCATTGATAGTATCAATCATTGTTACTGAGCCACTGAGCAACTTTGTCTTTAATGAACAATGATGCTACAGAGAGAGATGACAATGTATCTAATCAACATGGTCTTTAATAATTTTGTCTTATGGTTGATGCTTTCCGTAGTAAATACTTGTGAAATGTAGGCTGCTGTTTTAGTGGTAATCTAAATGTAGGCTGCGGTAAGCTAACTGTAGGCAGCAGTGTTAGCAGCACGCGAACTGTACGCTACAGTGTTAGCAGCAACCTAACCGCAAGCTACAGTGTTAGCGGCAAGCTAACTGTATGCTGCTGTGTTAGCGATAAGCTAACTGTAGCCCGGTAGAGGGAGTGTGGCATGCGTTAAAAGCCTTAATACGCGCAGATATCAGCCAATGTCGATTATATAAAAATAGCCAAATATCGGTCCTATTAATTGGCCAGGCCGATAATCCGTCGACCTCTACATTTTTTTTTCACAATCATGTTTTACACATACTTGGGCAGTACTTTTATTTTCTTTTACTGAAAACAGTGACTTTTTAATGCTTCTGTGCACAGCATCTTCATTAAACTATATTATGTCACTGTAGTATTAATGACATATAAACCACACAAATAAACAAAAGCTGACCTTGACACAGCTTGTAGATGTTGTTAGACACTATAAATCATCCTTTTCTGCTTTAATTTTGGTAGTATTCCTCAAGCCCAGTGTTTCTCGACTCTGGTCCTGGACTCGCACCGCGCTGCACATTTTCCCAGCTCTTAACATACCTGACCCAGCCCAGCTTGCCGACAACCCCTCACAGGCCTTAAGTGGACGTGTCATCAGAGTCTGAGGTGAGATGTTTAAAAATCCCAACAATAGTCCGGCCTGACTGTAAACACACAGGGAGCTCATGTGATGATGTTTCTGGTGAAGATGTCAGAGGGAACTTAGCGTGAGTCTTTAAACCAAAAGCTTTAAGGGACATGTTTACAATTGACAAGGTGGTTTTGAGAGGCTGGTATGTAGTTCCGTAGGTGTGGAGGCAGGGTGTGGTACTAAAAGTTGTGCTGTGGTATTAAATGACCTACCACCCACAGTGGAAACATGTGAGCGAGGAGATGAGGAGTGGACAGAAGGCCTGTGCCTTTATACTCACTCTCTTTATACATATACATAGACAACTATAAGAATTTTTATACTACAATTCTGTATATGTATTGTTATTGGCTCCCTAATGTGTCCCCCTGTAGTATTTTATTTTATGGTATTTCTTGTATTTATAACTTGTAATCTCCCTTTTTACCCCCACCGTTGATCTGTCTGAGTGCTGCAGTTCTGATGTTGCACCTACGGTCCAGGAGGACAACGGTTCATCTCACTGTATATGTTTTTACTCACTTCTTACTTTATATATATATATATATATAAAGTATCCATCCAAGAGCACCCGCATAGTGTTAACCCTAAATATGCACACAAATATGCTCCCAAAACACGTTGATTCCATTTTAAACTCAGCATAATACATTACCCTTAAAAATGTAAAGGTAAATCCATGTTTCTACTGCAAGTACAGCTGTATTTCACCATCCCAATAGGCACTTTCTTTGTGTTCTCAGTAGCAAAAAATGTATAGTTATATTGTATATGTAAATCTAGCTGAATTTACATTAATATTTCTGTCACAAAATTAGTAAATTATATGTTTCTTAATAATTTAGCACAAGAATGCATAAAAAAAGGGTTTATTTTATATTTCCAGGAATAAGCGGGGGCTTACTGTTTATATAAGTATAAAACTTGTTTTTGTAAACGTGGATGGATGAAGTTAGTGAAGGCACAAGAGGAAGCACTTCCCAAAACATGAAGAGGTTTTCAAACACAGAAGTGCACTCCTTCATAAAGCATCTATCTCAAGGGTCTTATTGCAGAGTTAAAACAGAAAAGAAAGGGTATCTCTACTAGTCACCACATGAACATCTTAGATGCATGAAAACATGTTCCACCAAAACCCAGTGCAGCGGGATTTCACATGTAATGTTGGGTAAACACAGGAGAAAAAAGAGAAGCTAAAAATACTAAGAAGCTAACAAAAACGCCAGCCTCTGAAAGACCACGAATAAAGACAATTCCCTGGGTTTCAGTCAAACAAATCTAACATGTATCAGCCATCTTTCAAGTTGAACAAAACAGAAAAAAGCAAGTATACTGAGCTCATTGTGAGTACTGAGAGAAAATAAACTAACTAAGCAACAATTGCTTTGCTTAATGGCATTTGCAAGCTAAACATATCAAAAAGAAATAAACGCATGTAAAGATGCATGCATGTAAAGAAACAGAAGGAGTTGGTTTTAAACCATTTACAGCGTATGCTTGGAAAATGTGTACATTGACGCAGTGTGGCCCAATTTGACTGTCTTATCCCTGGAGGGATAATTGCCGTTTGTGTTTTTCCTGTTTCTCTACCCACTATTACGAAGATTATATTGAGCAGAGGTGGCTTGTGGCTCAGGAGTCATATTACTGCAATTAAAGGCAAGGTGTGGCTCTATTTGCTTTGCGCGTTTCAACATATCACCTTAAATGAGCCTTGTGGTGAAAATAATTACAGCTTAATTCGCCACTGGCGTCTCTATCAAAATGACATGGCCTTAATAATGTGGTGTGGTCACAGAAGACTAAGCAGCGATGTGTTTTCTCTTTTCACCGGTCTCCAACTCCAGGCTAAATCGTCTACTGAGCTTTTTAAAGCAGTCTGGACAACTCTGACTCAGCATTTACAAGCTGCATGGATATTAATCTGTGGATATAATTATCCATTTCATTCTCAAGCTTCAACTTCCCAAACATGCCACACATTGTCAGTCCATCTTCGCCGCAGGGTTCCGACAGTGCTTTCGGCTTCCGTGCAGGATATAATACACATATTAAACCCCTTCAAAGGGCAGCTACAATTTGAGAACCAGATCATGGTTCAGATTTAATCTCTAGAATGGCAGGGCCAAGATTTCTGTGATATAACAATCCAGGCTGGCTATGAGCATAGCTGCACCTTAAAATCAAAGGGTTTATAACTACTGTAGTTAGTGTGTGTATACACATGTATGTAGTGTGCATGCATATACAGTGGTGCCTTGACTCACGAGTTTAATTTGTTATGTGACGGAGCTCGTAACTCCTTGTATGTAAAATCAATTTTCCCTATTGGAATGAATTGAAATGCCATTAATCCGTTCCGGACCTAAAAAAAAAAAAAACAGCATTTTTTGTTATACATTTTTAAATAAGAAAAATGTGCTTATTAATAACGAATATTGTAAAATTTGGTTTGTTTAGGTGAGTGAGTGCAAGAAGGGTGAGGGAAATGAAGGGAATGAAACATCATGCACAAAGTGTATTGCAGCGAGAGCCTGAAAAGTAAAGGAGGGCGCCTCAGTGATGTTTACCACAACATCTAATCAGCACAGGCGCCCAGGAGAGAGGCCTCAACAGCCAGAAGGACCGCTGAGCATAATCAAGCGCTGGAAATATTGCTCAGTTATGAAGCACTGGCTTGACAACTTGATTAATACCTTTCCACCTTAACTACTCTGAGGTTGCAATAATGTCTGTTTCATTTGATGCCTCTTTTCGCAAGACCCACAAATAATCAACTTTTATGTGGAACACGACGGGCAAAGTTCTGAGGCTCACGGAGGCATCCGCTCATACTCGGCTCGACGCACCCTGTTCACATGACGTTCAATAAACATGGTCATGATTATTCTACACAAAAGTCCTCAAAGCAGCAGTTAACTATACTCAATCAGTCTTCTGTCATTAAGTTTTAGCCTCCAAGCATACTGGACTGAATGCGCAAGAACATATTTTTTTTAGCTGCTACAGGGAAAAAAAGCTCAATGGCAAAGAACATCCGCACTGATTCTCTCATAAGTGATCTCAGCATGAAGGATTTTTCATGTCAAGCCTCCAAAGAGTCCAAAACCACACTTTACATAAGTGCAGCTACATTTAAAGACTTCATCAAGTAAACAAAAGACACACGGAAATATGCTGCGGTGGGAGAAACTCTCCAGTCATTAAGGAGGCCCTGTAATGTCCATTTCGGGCCCCAACTCTGATGAAAAGGGTGAAAAGGGGCCCCGGTATTGTGTAGACTATATGAACTCGTAAAACAGTGTAAAGAATGGTTTGTGATGGTTTGTGTGAACACTGAAGTCTCATAGCCTACAAAAATACAGACAAACCAAGAGTGTCTATCACGTGAGTAATGAAACATAATAGTGGAAGACTGGAAGAACAGGACCGATAACTGGCTATAAAAAGCCAACCAAAGAGTATACGAAGACACC
>JBBPDE010000128.1:1254055-1281623 GCA_037974605.1 Nannopetersius ansorgii
CATTTTTAAACTTACATCCCAACTGCCACTGTAAATATCCCTCAATTTATTATATACAGCACATTCTCTGATCAGCTGCTGCTGTATGTGCACAAACTGTCATAATACACATTGTATTATGTATTAAAGAGAATCCCGTGTCCTATCATAGCTATGCAGATGGCACTCAGATCTATCTAGCTCTCTCACCAAGTGACTTTGGTCCAATTCACTCATAATTTTCTCCATGAAAGTAAAGACAAAATGGATATTATTCTGTTTGGTAATAAGGAGGGAAGATCAATTCTTAGTGTCCACCTGGAATCTAGAGCACTTGAGACGTCCACCCATGTAAAAAACCTCTGTGCAATCATGGATGGAAACCTTACTTTTAATGATCACATCAAAGCTATCACAAATTCAGCATTTTGGCACCTCAAACACATTTCTAAAGTTAAAGACTTTGTGTCCAACAACAGATTTCCAAAAGGTCCAGAGTTTTAACCAAAACCAAGAAAAGAGCACATTACGCCGGGTCCTTGCGCTGACCCCGTCCTTGTGTACTTGTGGACTTGTGTACAAGTCAGTCAACGGTTTGGGTCCTACGTACATCTCTGATATGTTTGAAGTATATATTCCTGGTAGGTCTCTTAGATCTGCTGGAGCTGGACAGAAGATCTGAAACTAGACATGGTGAAATGCAGTTCGCTGATGGAATAAGCTGCCCATTACTATCAGATCTGCACCTACTGTAGCTTTAAAAAGCTGCTAAAAACAGCACTATTCTTCTCCTCCTTTTAAATATTTGCACTTTTACTGCACTTTTAATGTTCTTTTGTGTATTCTTTTACTTCTTTTATCACTCTCATTATATTTATCTTTATTTTATTTTCCATTTCTGTAAAGCACATTGAATGACATTCTGTGTACGATTATGTGTTATATAAATAAACTTGAACTACTATATGAATTCAAACCCAATATTGTAACTGTGGACTAAACTAATTGTTGTCATGTCCTGTTGTTGCTCTCTCTTTGTTTCCTCCTTCTCTTTGCACACTGTGTATTTGGTCCTGTCCGCACTTATGTGGTCTTGTTTTGTTTTTGTTCTTGTGTTACTCCATGGTTTGGAGGAACGCTGTTTCGTTTCACTGTGTGCTGTTTAAATAGCTGAAATGACAATAAACCTACACGACTTCTCTACATCTCAAGTAATCTCAGTATTTGCAGTTCAAAAACTGCCAATCAGCCCTTCATTAAATTAAATCAAACTGTGCTTCAAACTGTATCATTTGACCAAAAAAATTCTTTCTTGTTATGTTTTACTGCATTTATGTTATCCACCGGTGACTCTCACTTCTCGGTGCTACAGCAATTTTTTGTACTTGGGCTCATTGTTCATGCCTGACTCAGCTCATGAACTAATTAACTCATGAACTCTTAATTGAGTCAGGTGTGCAGAGCAGGGAAAAACACAAACATGGTAAGGTCACCAGGACTGGGATTAGGGACCCCTGCTGTAATTTTTTACAGGCATAAACACACTCAATGCTAAGACAGTTGTAAACAACATTTTTTTTCTGGAGCTGTAGTGTAGTATAAACAGTGAATATGGCTGTGCTGCGAGTGTTGCAGGCACAGAGACCTCTTCCATGACTGCAAAACAGAGGTAAACTGGTTAATAGGTCCACATTTTCCAAAAAATTGCTGACAATGTGGAAAACCATATATGTTTAAAGACAGTTGCGGTCTCTCATAAATATTCTTTTGGTGATAACACTTTTTATAAAAAAGATACTTAAATACCCAACATACACAAAGGTCAGACCTCACATCAACCGAATACTGAATATCGCTCTGCCCAAAGAATAATGTATGATCTTAATGTTGCTGGACATCCGCAGAACTACATTTCTTAGGGCATTGGATTTGTAATATACTGTGCTCGCATGGTAAAATCATAGTAAAATCACTATAACGCACAACCTCTCATGCCTTGTCGTTTCATTTATTTACTAGGCAAAAGCTCTAAGGCAATAATGCACCAAGAATTAACTAACATTTTTTAAAGGGCAGCGTTCACAAGACAACATGACACCCACCGAAGTCTATCATGACAACTAAAGCAGACCTGCATTTACAAAGGCTTATTATGAAAAGTGCAACTTGTCATTAGGAATGCTTTTGTCAAAAAGTGCACTGACAATGGGTGCTCATTGGAATAAGTCCTTAAAAATGTCTATAAAGGGCAAAGGCTTGTGTAGTTGTCATTTTCCAGTTCATAACTAGTTGATACTGTATGTCACTCTGTCAGCAGGATGGCTAATGAGCACTAAGCTCACAATGACTTCAATCACTGGGCAACATTTAAGCTGTTATTGATTAAAAACATACAGATATTTGGATGTTTTTTGTAATAATGCTATGTAGATAACAGTTAACAGTTAATTCTACAAATGTTTTACATGTCTATGTCTTTACAAATTTACTAATCGAGATCGTTCAGAGTGGTCACTGTAGAGAAGTAAAGTTAAGTCCAAAAGACAGCATGAACATTTTATTGAGCTTGTTGAAAAGACGTTCCGTGATATTCACTGTAGAGAAACTTACTGACTCAGAGTTCTCTCCAGTGGAGTGGAAACTGGGGGTGCAATATCTTCCCTGTAAGCTACGTCCAAAAGCCGTCTTCGGAAGCTTGTTTTTTTTTCACACGTTGAAAAGACATCCCCTGAGGAGCCAGAATGAATATTTTGATGTCTTTTTGAGAGCAGCATTGCCAAAGTGTCAAGAACAATTTGTTCTAATATTCATGCAAAATGACAACAGTGTAACATTATTCAGGAAACCCTACTGCAACTGATCCACAGACATCCAAAAAAACGTCCAATTCAGACATTCAGATTCTGTGAGTCTCAATTTCTCATATGTGAACACACCACAGCACAGCACACAGTGTGAACAGCACGAAATGAACCCATTCACCCAAGTGAAGCAGCGGGCATATCTTGCTCAAGAGTACCTCAGTGGTGCCACTGCCAGTCCTGGGATTCAAATCATGACCTTCCGACAGCAGAAGCAGGTCCCTAACTGCCAGGCCAAAGGCCGCCCCAAAGGCAGTTTGTGAACCGAATTGAATATCAAAGTCCAAGAGGCGTCAAAAGATTTGCACATTGCGCAGTAACACAGATGTGGTCCTGGACTGAGCGACACAATATTTACATTTTACATTTACATTTACAGAATTTAGCAGTACATCAGCACTTAAGTAGTCCACATCTGTTCTTCAAACCTGAAACGCTATATTTAAATCAACATACGCTATTCAACCAAGTTACTGCCAGCTAAGCTACACACTGTAACTCATCCTTTCAAAGGAAAGTCAGAGGTTAAAGCATGAGTAAAGAAAACATGGAGACATAAACATAATCATGTTTGCTGGGTGCATCTCAAAACGACCAGTTAATCTACATGTGTCTTCTGATATTTTCAGATGTTGGTAGCTTAGGCTGTTCGAAGGCTGATGTTTGGACAGGACTGTTCGATTAAGATCTCTTGCAGTCTAATTATTTAACTTTTTTCTTTACCTCCAAAATCATGAGACAGCAAAGGAAGTAATGAAGCCCATTCATCAAAGCCATAATGAAAGGAGAAAAAGAAACAAATTTCCTGATCAGCGTCTGTAATCATCCAGAACACATAAACAAACGCTCAGACAAAAGCTTGTCCAAACGAGCAACAATTATCATCACATGAAAATGAATTAAAAGAATGTTAGTGGCAAACTGTGCAGAGTGAAAAATGACACAGAAAAGGAAAATGGGCCCTCCCTTTTTTCAAATATCAAACCTCCTAACTGAACTGAGGTGAAACAGGGAGCGTACGAGAGCAAAACAAATGCTTACATTGTACAAACTGCGTAAATACAGCACACACTGCCCTTAAGCCAACGCTGTCACTCTGAATCCACATCCCACTCCCAAAAAGAACACCAGAGGATTACTTTCTTTTTTGCTAAAACACATTTTGAATGTGTTCGTCTGTTCTTTGAAGGCAGCACCATCTAGTGCTTGTTCTACAAACTAACATTTTTTAAACTCAGAGTCTACATGAAAATAAGGAATTCGGGGAAAAAGGAATTAAAACAGAAAAAAAAAAAACATTAAACAGCATGAGAAACTAAAAACATCCCATTCAAACCTACCATTAACTCTGTAGTGGATGAAAACACACACATACACACACCTTAAACAACTGTGTGTGTACACCCAGGTTAGCTAAAAAACATTCAAACATACTGCATTTCTGCCAGTACTGAAGTGGCAAGGATGCTGAGACTCTCGTTTAAGGATTCTGAGTCATGGTGAGCACACGCTGTCTGATGGCCCTGTTCTCCTCCAGCATCCTGGAGATCATCTGCAATACACTTCTTTTCACTTGAGAGTCCTGGCGAAACCAGCACAAAGTCATATGACGAGCTCATCCTTTTTAAACTAATTACACACCTTTAATACGCCTGAGGTACAAAGTGGCAAAACTTACCATGTCCTCCTTCCTTCCACTTTCTGAAGGAAAGTTGAAGACATCTTGGACACTAGAAGATGGTCCTGCAATTTACAGCACAGGTTCATATAAGGGACCCATATTCTACACATTTGTTGAGGTGCACATTTGAGATTTGTGTAGTTTTATGCAACAAAATTTCACATGATCCCATAATATTGAGCTTCTAACTAAGATATGCATTCTGTATTCTATATGGACAAAGGTATTGGGACTTTACCCCAACACCAACAGGGACACTGCATTCAAATACATAGACTTTAATATGGAGTTGGTTCCCTTTTCCAAGCTATAACATCTTCCAGTCTTCTTGGAAGGCTTTCCACAAAATTCTGGAGTTTCAATAGGAATTTGTGCCCATTCATTCTGAGCATTGAGGTCAGACACTGATGTTGGACGAGAAAGACTGGCTTGTGATCTCCAGTCCAGTTCATTCCAAATGTGTTGGATGGGGTGAGATCAGGGCTCTGTGCAGCCAGTCAAGTTCTTCCACACTGAACTCATCCAGCCATGTCTTTATGGAGCTTGCATTGTGTACTGGAGACACAGTCATGATGGAAAATAACTGGCTCTTCCTCAAACTGTGTCCACAAAGTTGAAAGCACATAAAAAACGTCTTGGTCTGCTGAAGCATGAGGTAATCTTCACTGGAAGTAAGGAGTCTGGCCCAAGTCCTGAAAAATAGGTGTGTCCCAACACTTTTGTCCCTATGGAGAATAGCCCTCTAATGTTCACACCAGTGTTTAGATGAACTCTGATCGATTAATATTCAGTTTAAGCGTTAAACAGAATGAGAAGATGTCTGACAGCAGGACTGAGCAACCCTGATTTACAGTGACTGTGGTGAAAAAACAGCTTAAAATTAAAATGTCTTTTTATGTTTATTTCCCAGCATGTCCACTGTTGAGTGTCCCAATACTTTTGGCAATATGCTGTATGTAAACAAACCAGCCACCAACTTTTCCTTTAAACACGCCTATAATAAATGTTGATACACATTATGAAAACAAGTTGCCCACATATATTAAGGAATGTAAAGAAAATGAAAAAGAGGATTTGTTTATAACATTTTACCACTATTTTAAAGATAGCTGAGCTAGCTAACCCTGCTAACCTGGCTCAGAGACGGGGGTGTCCTCACTCTGCGGCGAGTTCAGAACTGATATGGTTGTGGAAATTTCACTTCTTCTCGATTTCACCACTCTGTCTTCTCTTCTTCTCTTTCCTAATATCTTTGGAGTTATTTCTGGGCTCTTTCTATCTGGCACTCCGAAGAGAACCCTGCTAATCTTCATCTTTCTTACTTCTCTTCTTGAACGTTTTTCAAGCTTTTTGTTCATTATTTCAGAAATGTGGGGCAGAGGAGTGTTATCCGTTGTAGACATGTCTAAAACCTCCTTCAACTGATCCAGGGGTGAAATGAAACGATCAGCTTGGTTTCACTGTTTTTTGTTTTTTAAATAATCAATATGTATTAGACACATATGTCCCACCCCATGTGCTCCAGTGACCATATGTCAGAAAAAGAGGTCCCACTTTGAAAAGATGCTTAATAGTCTCCTAATGTTCTTTTGTACTTTTTTAACATTCTGATTGGTTGCAGTCATTTAAAAAACATTTACTGGACGTGGGTCCTGAGAAATGAACATGGCAGAGTGTGAAGGTGGGTAAATTTACTCGTCTGAATATTTTATTCTGATGCTTTCACTTATAGTTGACTATATTTTGTTAGAAAAATAATATGTGCATAGCATTTACTCATTCCAGTCAACTTCCTAATGCCATTTTTATTAAATTCTATTCTTTTTTTTGTTGGTTGAGCACAGAAGCTTATTTGAGAAGAAAACGGACAGACCCAGCGTTGCTGATTGTCACCACTAGGAGTCGCTGTTGTCCTGCTTGCATGTGGGTAAACTGGCTACCCACCCCTGCTCCTGGAGGCCAAATACACAATATGAACAAAAGTATTGGGAGGTTTTAGGTTAGACCCCTTACTTCCAGTGAGGGACAATCTGAATGCTTCAGCATACCAAGACATTCTGGACAACATCATTATTCCAATTCTTATGAATACAATGTGGGGATGAACCTTTTCTATTCCAGCAGGACTGTGTTCCAGTGTACAAAGCAAGCTTCATCGAGACATGGTTGGATGAGTTTGAAGAACCTGACTGGTCCGCACAGAACCCTGACCTTAACCCCAATATCAAATTTCCCACTTGTGTCACTAATAAAGGTTTAACTTATTTTATCTTATCCAACACCTTTGGGATTAAGTGTAACAGAGATTGTGAGCCAGGCCTTCGCGTCCAACATCAGTGTCTGACCTCATAAATGCTACACAGAATGAATGGGCACAAATTCCCACAGAAAGCTGTTATAGCTGCAAAAAGGGGACCAACATATTAAAGTCTATGTATTTGAATGCAGGGGCCTGTTGGTGTAAAAGTCAGGTGTCCCAATACTTTTGTCTGTACAGTGTAAATAAATATACTTAAGTGAAAGTATATGAATAGCACCCCTGTGCAAAATGGCCTCCCTCTGATGTTCACACCAGTGTTTAGATGAACTGTGTTTGATTAGTCTTCAGCATTAATCAGAATGAGATATTCGAGAGCAGGGCTGGAAAATCCTGATTTACAGTATTCTGGCCTTCCCTAGAAATTTCACTCTTTTTGCCTTCCTGTGTGTTAAACCATGACCTGCTGCAGTCAGTGAAGTGATAAATGCCCGTCAGTGAGACAAGGCCATGAGGAGCCTTTGAATGATCTTTGACTTTTGTGATCTCATGACATGCATAGGCCTACTCTCTTAGAAGTGTTTCAAAGAAATAATAAAAAAAAAGGGAAAAGCTAAATTGCTAATGACTCATGCCTTAGGCTGGCAGTGCATTTGTGTCAATATCCAATCCCGCTCCATTTAGGCAGCACACACCATAAGACAATCTAAAAATAAATCTGACCTTATGTAAACCACTGTGCCAGAAACCACTAGCTACCTATGCCTGCATCCATGGGATCTGGGTCACATGTACATACACACACACACACACACAAGCCATTTTCATAGGAGTCAGCTACTATCGTTCCTCTTCTTGGTTTGTTTTCCTATTAGAAAAGACAACTGAGGCAATACTTGCTATTAAGTTTATTCATTCAACAATTCACAATACAAATACTTAAAAATTAAGCCTACTGTTATAAATAGCTGGCTGCAAATAATTAAGACATTGCACTCAACAACAGCACATTTATGACTAACCAACTATAAAATGATGCTTCTCTTTTACATAACTCCATACGGTGGTAAAATATAAAAAGAAAAATTCTAAACTTATAAATGGCATAGCAAAAAATTAGACTTCTTATAAAAAAAAATCTATTGATAAATACAACTTCTGATACCGTTATAAACTATGTAAATTTAAATTATCAGTTACACCGAGAATATTCTGATATTTTTTTTTTTCTTATCTTTCTGTAGACATGAAGCACAATAGTGTGATTATTCAACCTCGGAACTAATAAAGTGTACCAATTGACCAACCGATGACCATGTTCAAATCGACAGGATTTCAACATTCCAATTGAAAATAACATTTTTTTTTTCCACTTCGTATTTACAACGATTTTAATCACAGTAGCATGAAATTAAGTAGGAAAATATGTGAATACACAAAAAAGTAAAAATAACCTTTTTTTTTCTTTTACACATATATTAGTGGTATTTTTAGTATACAATTCAGAGAACTAAAAAAAAAAAGAAGGTAGAATGGCTGAGGAATGATAGAGAGGGAGGTTCAAATAAGAGATTTGTGAGGCATTGAAGAATAACATTGCAGAGATTGTTTCTGGAGAGGAACCACAAAAAAAAAATATACATATTGCACATAACTCGAGGTTATTTTGCAAGATTTTCTCACATTCAAGTCTCGAAGCCCCTCTGAATCGCTGCAGGGGTCATATCGATCAAGTCTTTCTGCCAGAGGTCTGGGATTCTGAATGTCGAAGTTAAACTCAGTGAATATTTTGTCTATAATAAACAAAAGCGTAGAATTGGAAGGAGTTACATAGAACACAAGCCAAGACCATGTCGAGTTTTATCTTAATTTTAGGTCATGCATACTTAGGAAAAAGAGCTTGTTTTCTGCCATTTAGGATTATACTTATTGATAAATATCGATATTTCACTATGGAACATTCCTAATTGAGATACAAGGTGCATCCCTATCGTGAACCTTATATACATTGCTTTTCATTTTATTCCTACAATCAGCAACAAAGGGGAGTAATACCGGTTCCGTTATTGAGAATAGGTCAGCGTTCTAGCTTTCTACGAGTGCCACACAGGTTTCGAGGTTTTCTCATCATGCTCGATTCGATATTTACTCCTCAGATTTCTGCAGTTTATACATATAAAAAGCGTCATCAAAAAATTATATGAACTTCTCTTAATGTTTGCCTTATATCCAGGTCTCTTTGTAACAAAGGTACAAAATCTATACCCAACAAGTGGAGAAAGAAAATGAGGTATCGCAAAAACGACTTTCCATTTGTGTGAAAAAAAAAAGAAAACAGGAAAAAAAAAAACTAAGAAAAGGAAAGAAAATGTGCCTAAATGACTTGAAAAAACAATATATAGAAAAGTAGTGCATATGTTTATGTTAATGACAAAATAACCATCTAGAAAACACAGTACAAAAATCAGCAGACCATGTAGAAAATAATATTCGTTTCTCTCTTACAGAAAATTCTTTGAAATGTGCTCAGCTACCACAATGCTCAAACGCCAAAAAACTCTTGGAAAAAAGTCATGCAATAAAACACTATCGGTACAACACATGGTAATTCTCATTAGTAACTACAATATTAAGTTTGCTTTTTTTTTTTTTCTCCTTTTTTGTTTTAGCACAAATTCCCTGACAAGTGAGCAATGTTACTGCCATAACCATCACAAGAATTATTTCGGAATTAATCTTATCAGCTGTGTTTTTGTGTTTAGTTTTTTGTTTGTTTTGTTTTTTTAATCAAACCAAACTAATACTTTACTCTCCCTATTGGCTTTCCACTACAATTATATCCATGATTTCACAGAGGTCAAGACATTTGATATCTCTAAGGCTTATCTTTGGTTTGCCCGTCTAAAAATCCTTTGGAGCAGGCAATACGAGAGTTAAGTCACAGACAACCTTACTGCTGACTGCACCACAACCGTCCTTGAGTTTGGGTCGTTAGGCATGTACAGAGTGGATCACGTGGCCGCAACCGCCGTCCGAGTGGCCTTTACTGCAAGTGACAGCAGTGAGGACAAATAAAAATGCATATTTCTACAGGTTTCTGCTCGTTGTGAACGCGTCAGTTAGCGTAAGTGTAAGCGTTATGTCTGCCTCGCTGCTCAAAGCCGCCCTGCCGCCCGTCCGGCCTTGTCGATCGAACATCAGCACGTTGTTAGTTATACAGTAGGTTTGGTCTCCTGCTAGTAAGGTCCAGGTATGTTTTGCTAGAGTGAGTAACTACCTGCATCAGTGTGTGTGTCATGCAACTACTTGAGCTTAGTGTCTGAGAACTAGTCATCACCATTTGCAAGTACAGTGAATTGCACACCTTTAATGATCCTGCCTCCTCTCTGTACGTAGTCGACTACAGGTTTTCAAGTGCATTCTGTCCACGTCTTTAAAGGTGAGCCATCTCAACGAAAAAGTGAGGCCTCATCAGTAGTACAATAAAAAATAAAACAGCAATTTCAGAGTCAAGTCAGGCTAAACATCGAAATGTAGAAATCTAAAGCATTCAAGTTTTCATGCGCACCAACCAAAAATGAACAAAAAACAAAACCCAAAATAATAATAATTATAATAATAATAATAACTTGGGATTACATTGTTTTCTTTTATCATTTTCATCATCATCGTCGTCGTTATCATCATCTGCAAAAAATTTAAAACTTAGAATAAATTAAATTGACTTAAAAAAAGAAATGGAAATAAAAAGGAACTAGCAAAAAAGGAAAAGTGCATGTATGCAAGTTAAGTCAGCTGCGCCCCCCCCGCGGCCTCCCCCTCCCCCGGGTCAGTTCCAGCGGAAGGAGATGTGGCGCGGCCGGTCTCCTCCCTCCTTCACCAGGGGCTTGTGGAACTCCCGTCCGGCGCGCGAGTGGATGGCAGCCCAGCAGTATTCACAGTAGTACTGCAGACACGTGACGTTGGCACAGAAGAAAGGGGCGAATTTGCCTCCACAGCGTGTGCCCTGACACTCGTCACACAGCTGGTCATCCAGGACATATGGCTTCACTTCCACCTGCGGGGAGACAATGTGTATTAAATAATTAAAAAGGACCATTCCTGGAGACTCACGTTACTGCATACCTTTCTGATCCCAACTCAACCCAGCCCTTACAACAGGGAGGGAGAGGGACATGCATAGAACTTCACCGCTATTCGAGCTTCAGCAAGGAGATTCTGTGTGTAATTTGTAACGTATTAAACATCACTTTGTAAATGAATGTAATATAACTGGTTTGTTTTGACTGGCCGATAACAGCAGACATTAGCCAACTATGATGAAAACCTGCAGCTTTATCAGTATCATTACAAAACATGAGCTTTTTGGTTACAGCATTAGTAGTATTTGAATTCACAATCTCTTGACCATAAAGCAAAACTTAAACAGGTAGATCATTTTAGAACCATGTTTAGATAGACAACAGCATTACAGACTGAATTTGACCACAAAGTGCATGGTTAAAATAACAAAAAGCCTAAAATGTACCAAATTCATTTTTAGCATGAGAACAACAAAATCTCAAATTTTAAGAAGATATAATGAGCACTAAGAAACGGGTCATGAAACAATAAGCAAAATCTCGAATTATGTCAATCAATATCATCAGGTATGTGCATTTTTAGCTCCTCAGAATTGTTTTTTTTTTTTTTTCAATCAGTAGCTTGGAAAAAGTTTGTAGCTTGGAATTTCTTGTCTGAGTTTCGTGATTGACTCCACATAAGGGTGGATGACATGACAAAAAAATATGACCTTAAAGATTTTAGTCACACTTGTTAAATGAGCATGGAGTCACAGAGAATCTCAGAAATCTTATATTACAAGTAAAACTGGTCATAGCTTTTCACATCCCTTAAATATTATATACATACATATATATATATATATATATATCCCATTAATGATCCTGCAGTTTCACTTTTTAATTATGCAATATGTTTCAAACACGGTGTCCACAGAGTTTGAAACTGCTGCATGGCTAACATCCCATCCCCCATGCCTTCACCCACCCGTTTATCGATCTCGCCATGCTGCAGCTGCACAAAGCGAGCGCTGATAGCAGCAATGTAGCTCTGCTGGTTGGAGAAGGCCACCCGCCCGGCCCCCTTGGGATACTTCAGCTCAGGGTCAGTGTCAATGCCAGCATAGCACACCCCTCCATACAGCCTGTCCATAATCATCGCCAGCTCCACTACCACAGGGCACACACACACACACACACAGCAGTGTCAAAAAAACAAACCAGGACAGCACAAGAGGGACATTTCTGTCCCAGGAGTCACATGCCATAACCGGTGACTGCAGCACTCAGTATAAAAGCTCTTATGTCCTAGCTTACATTTGAGTATATGCATCAAACAGCAGTGTATATTTCTCTTATACTCTGTCTGAATCAGTATAAATTACTGAGTAAATGCTCAAATGCATGGTACGTGCACCATATATATTCTGCCTCCAGATCAGTATGTATATGTAATTATAAACTCCTGCTACATTATGGTCATTTTAACTTCATGAATCCACCAAGCTGTTTCTTTAAAAACATTATTCAAAGCAGCAACTCATTCTCTTAATTTCATAAACACTGAAGCAATATTTCCTCCCCAAAACATTAACAATTTAAAAGAATGAATGCTGGTAGGGAACGCAGTGCCCAAAAGCTTTTATTCATTAAGATAAGAAACTTTTGTTCGTCCCACAAGTGGGAAATTTGCAATAACCATGAGCATCAGGGATAGCATTTTTTCAGGAGGCATGAACATTTAAAATATCGCTTTTCTAACAAGCACACAACGTCTATGTAGCTCAAATCAAAACCTTTTGTCTTTGTTTCCTGAACATATGTCTGCCATTTACCAAGTGCCTACAGAAACGGACCAACATTACTTAGAATAACATCTTAATACTTAAACACTGAATGTCAACTTTCAACTGTTAGATTAAGCAAAGCCTTTTTTTGCAAGTTGACGCACGTCTTTTTCTTGCATGCTGACATTTTTTGGAGATATGAAGTTTTGCTCTGACTGCAACATTATAAATGACAATTATAACTGAAGTCATTAAACTTCAGGGTCGGTTTACACTAAACATAAAAGCCAAAGCCTTTCAGTAGAGTCCTCATTTACAGTACAACCCTGAAATGTAAGATTCAAGCCATGGAGGGAAAAATGAACACCCGAACTCTGTACCTGCTCGGAGAGGTCGTGGAACCCCCCCAACGAAGATGGTCTTCCTGGGATCAAGGGGCTGAGAGCCATCCATCACAAAATCGCTGTCATTCAGATTCCACGGACGAATCTGGACCTAAAACACAGAACGCAACTTTTCTACACATATCTTGGCATCTGCTGTAATCTAAACATTATTTTACAAATATCTTTATCTTTTGTAAACTCTTTTAAGGTATTAAAAATGATTTGACCTCCCTTGAGCTCAGCATTATGCAGTTTTCCTGCCCTGATGCAACACAAAGTCATGACATTCATGGTTAGGTTAAAAAGATAAATTGACGGTTAAAAATAACCGAACTGGAGGACCACACCCGAAGTTACCGCTTCTCCCAGATTTTTGTGACGTTTGAGAGAGTTTATGTACCAAAAACAGTCATAGTTCATTAGTACAGGGTCGTTTTCCATCCTCTTATTATCCCATAGAGTAAAACCAGGCTGTTTTTCTTAGTAAGCCATAACACTGATATATGTAAACGACCTCTGTTCTGACTGGCTGCTGTCCACTGAACTTTATTCAAAGAGCAGTCGGGGTCCCAAAACACTCCTCGTAAAAGGGTTATCCGACTGTATGCTGACTAGGTGCACAAATGTAAATGGGCTGCTTTTGGGGGGGATCTCAAATATCAGTGAATTGACTGTTTTTGAAGCCTAGTTTCCATGTTCAGTATGACCTGTGATGGGGTAGAATTTTAAGCTGTAACAGCACTTTCATGCATACAAGCCTTGTGTTTTAAAAAAATGGCAATTTGAATTTAAGTGTATTAAGTATATCCATGTGCAATATTGTGCAATGTTCTTATCGGGTGTTAAAACACTATCATTAAGTGCAGTATCTCGTGTGCGATATCATGTGACCTTTTCTAAATGGGTGTTGGATCACTTCATAACAAACAACAGTCTTCACTACTCATGTCAATGTTACTACTGATCTCTACTAAGTGCAATAATGTAACTGTTCCTTGTATAGTATTTAGAGTATGTACATAGCAGTGTATTTTCATATTGAGGTTTTTTTCCCCTTTTCTACAGATTTTTATTTAGCATTTAGACTTTATATTTTATATTGTGTCTCTGTGTCTTTGCAGTCATTACATTAGCATCAATAAAGTTTTCTGATTCTGATTAGTATCATGCAAACTGCATTTCTTAAGTTACACTTGCCTCAAACCACACAGTTGTGGTAATCTCAGATAGACGTGTTTATGTGGGATGTGGGCACTGAATAAGTCTGCAATCAATTAAAGTTAGACAAAACAGTCCGTCCCGCCCCCCCACCCCCCAAACTTTCCAGCTACATTAACCTTGCAGCGCCAGTGCAAAACTGGATAAGCAATTTCTGGACATCAAACATATGGCTTATCGACTGCTTTTGGTTTTTGAGGGCAAATGTCAGTTTTTACGAAGCAATTCTTAGAAACAATAATGGACTCAATAGGCAAATTCCAAACCTACGGCTTTTTAAAGCTCTGCAGACATCTCAACATCGCCTGTGACTTTTGGCCCGGCAACAAGGCTTCACCTACCCACACAGATATACTGCTGCACAAATGGAGCAGTGTGTGTGTGTGTGTGTGTGTGTGTGTGTGTGTGAGTGTGTGTGTGTAGAAATCCAGAGTTGCTCCTCAGGTTTATATTTAACTGCACCTACTTTAAAAGAGCATCACTGCTGAGCTGCCACGTCCTCTTTCATGATTTGTACAGGAGGTTAAAAATACTTGGTCAGGTGGAGGGTGAGGGTGTGTGTGGGTGTGTAGGTGTGTGTGTGTGTGTGTGTAGACGCCAGGTTCTTACTGGTTTGTCTTTGATTGTGGGGCTCGACACACAGAGGTACAGCTTGCCTTCCTCCTCCATGCAGGCATCGATCAGGGCCTGGACAGAGCTCTCTTCTTGGAACAGAAGGAATGCGTAACCTGTGGAAAGAGGACAGGCGTGATGAGGCTCTGTGCAACCCTTCATGTCGTTCTGGGCTTCACAATAGATGGACTGTCAGGGAGGACGTCAGGAAGGCACTTCAAACTACCCGAAGCAAACTGCATCCAATAATCCACATTAAAGTCTTCCACACTATATAAAATATCAAAAGGAGGGTCAGGAGATCTTTACATTTTGTTATTAAGCCCCACACACTCTTACTTTTAATGAACCACTCAGTTTACTATTAAGTCTACAACACACTGTGGGCCAAGTAAACTCAGCCCACACACACCAGAACAACAGTTACAATATAAATAACTTTTGCACTTAATGAACCAAGCTGCTGTTTTACATTCTTAAGTGCAAAATCGGTTGTCTATATAAATTAATTAAAATGCTACACAGAAAATAAGAAGTCCCATGGTAATTAGCGGCATGGGTCATGTATTGAAATGCAACTAAAACCAAAATACTTTGATCTTGACTATTTCCAACTGTGCATACCTGGCCTGCATCAAATTTGTTGCATTTCTAGCATTTATGATACTTTTCGATTTTTAATAATGACACTGCCTTTTTGGGATCTGTGTAAATATTTTAATATTTTGCCTTCTGTAGTTTGGGGGAATTTGCTGGCACTGGTCCTCTTTAGTTTTTAATTAATTTAAACAACCGGAACACCACTCATTAACAGAAGCTCTTTGGTCGCATTAAAATATACAAAAATTGTTGAGGTTCATAAATCGTTTAGCCCCTCAGTCGCTGATGGAAATAACGATTTTTACACAACACCGAGCGATAAAATACCACAAGAGTATGAATAAGACAATGCCTATTGGCTGGGGTCAGTCAGTGTTCTCAGATCAGTTACAAATCAGTATCTTCAGTATTTCTATTAAAAAAGCTCAGCTGCATGTAACTTCATTGGGAATTGTGGATTACTTTAAGGCAAGCAGTTTAGACGATCTGTTCTATGGTGGGTTCACCTTCACAGTTTCACTGCACGTTCACGTGGTATCAATTCCTACACTTCAGATTAAGCCCAAGCCTAGGCCACATAGGATTTTCCACAGAGGAACACAGCAGTTTAGGCTTAATCCATAAAAATTAGAATGTTATTTAAAGGGTTCTGTGCTTGACTCATCCAGGGACAGCAGGAGAGATGTGGCTTTTAGACATCTATGGTTGTCTATCCCAGTCAGACAAACAGTAATAGTAGGCAATGTAATGGAATTTATTTTTGCTTTTTAAACTGTGCAGAGTGAGGGGTGAGACGTGAGGGATGTACCTCATCACCCACACCCAACAGGGAGGTGCTAGAAAAACGGGATTAGATCATTACCTTTGGGTGGAAAGTAGGATTTACTCTCTGCTTTGTGAGGCCAGTCCACAAACAAGTGTCCAAACCTCCGGAAACTAGCGGTGATCTCATCTGAAACGAGACGGATTTACACAGAACAGGGTGAGCAACTACTGCGGCTGCTGCGCGTTGAAGGAAAGGAGTAGAAGCGTAGGAGTAGAAACATCAAATCCAATCTAAAGGGCTTGAAATGGCAGCGTCCAAATTAGCACTAGCCAAAATTAACAGCAACCGTGAAACGGGCAATAAGCCAGCATGCAGATCCTGACTCAGCATTAAAGTGAATGTGAATCAGAAATCTGGGATGTTATTTGCAGTGAAACCCTGCTTTAGGCTGGGTCTCTGAGCTAGATGGGCATTAAAGATGAGCAACGATGAACTGCTGGGGCTGGGAATGAACTATAAAAGGTAAAAATGTGTTGGCAATACAAATGTAGCTTAAATTGGTCCTGCCAATATAATTAAATTGAACTGGCAAAAAAAATTATTAAAAAAATAAAGAAACACCTTTTAAGAACACCATGTACCTTCGTCTATATCTGGAGGGAGTCCTCCAACGAAGACCTTGCGAGAATAGCGCTCAATGCGCTCCCCATTCTGATGAGGGAAGCAATGTGGGGAGCCCAGCCCACCCAGGCTCTGGTCGGACCTCTCATCCTCCCCAAAACTCCGCTCGTCCTCCATGGGGAACAGGGACGAGTGACCTAACAAAGAATTTCCCCACATAAGAAAAAATTAATGTCCAGAAATTTGAGCACAACAGAAAAAGACTCAAGATAAAAAAAGAAATGACGGACCAATGGCATTAGTGGTGGGTAGCATTAACCCTAATATATCTTCCAAACATCACTATATCAAACCTGATGTTACTGTTTTGAATTGGATTTGCACTAAAGGGGACAAAACAGCACTGTAAGGCTTTGTTCACATTACAAGGTTGAAGTGGCATCTTAATCGAGACTCAGAACGCATCTTTTCAGAGCTTTGTGGACAAAAAAAGCTGAGCTTTTCGAGTGTAGTCCCAGATTCACGATCATGGGATTAGATTAATAGCTTAATGGCAGCGCAACCGCAATGTATCTTTATTTATTTATTTAAAAGACATGTGTCATCGCGCCATGTTCGCAGTGCAGCAGCCGGTTTATCTGAATGCTTGACCGGAAAGTGCTGCCGAAGCTTTAAAGCCTTTGGCCTTTCGTTCCCTTCTGCCCTAATCATTAACAGCTGAGAGCTGATCAGAGCTATTGACCTCTGCGATGAAGGTTTGTGCTGCTAGTTCGGTCATGGTCCACATAGCATTACTGATTAGGATGCAGGTCATTCCAGGGCACAGGTTTGTTTGCACTAAAGATACTAAAGCACAAAGAAAGATCTGATATCTACAAAAACCTTTAGCCTGTAAAAGGCCTGTAGTGTGAACGTAGCCTCAATGTTAACCAGACAGCAAACAGTTCCAAAAACGAAACTTACTATTTTAACTGAACTCAAAGTGGTTCGAAAACAGCCAGCAAATGTCAGTTAAACTCACTAGCTGAACCTAAAAGCACACTAATGTGACTCCAACACTGGTTTACTGATGAGACCTATCCGAGCTGCATTAGTTTTACCTGAGGAGGTTCAAAAGCAGCTCTTTAGTGACTAGACAAGGTTAAACCATTATAATGAAGCTCTACCCTCAGGTTCAGTGCAGACCTTCTGTAATCTACAACTATTTTGGTGATGGCTTAATTAGAAGTAACAGCCATTTCTGTCTTGGTCAGCACACGATGAATTTAAAGCGCCCACTTCACTGGTCTGCTTCTCTGACTGGCACGGACTATAAAATTATTTCACTTTCAGGTTTGCTGGGACTCATTTAATTTTGGGATCAATGCAGGTGTGTCAAACTGGCATGTGTGCGGAAATTTGGGAAATTAGACAGATGTTCATATGAATTATCATTTTTTTAAATGGCATTACTGGACCTTCTCTGGTAAAACTAATCCAGCTCCAACAGGGATATATTCTCCAGAACTAAATGGGATGCATAAACAAACAAAAGGACAAATACTAAAAAAGAAAATCACACACACACACGACACAAATTACCTCGTCGCCTCCCATAATTCCTTGCTGCATGTAAAGTAAGACAGAATACCGTTCAGCAGTGACAACACCAGTCAGAATCACGGCCATCATCAATGGCCTCAAGCTTATTTAGTCTAATAAGTGAGTTCAGGTACGCCTGTCACAATAATCACCTAATCATCGACTGTAATTATTTATGCTAATTGCACCTTCTTTTCCACAGATGGTTGTGTTCACGAATACATACACACACATTATATACATACACACATACATAAACACACACACAATATATACCCATTCTTAGGACCACCCCACAAGACCAGATGAGATGCTTTGCCTCATCTAGGGTCACAATTCATTATTTTATATATATTTACATATAAATAAAGTGTGTGTGAGACCATTAGTCAATTATTTAACTGATAAATTATTTGTCTGCTTCAGCATCAGGATCGTGACAGGCCTGTGCACAAGTGCAAGGTCGAAAGGAATCCAAGGTACAACAAACCATTTCCAGAGAGAGAGGCAGCTTCACCTGAATGAGAAAAACGAAAGCGACCTACAGCAAAGGCAAGCAGAACCTATAAACTCCTGGACAGGCAGAATTTCGGCTATATTTCACAGACCAAAGTTGAGTCTAAGCCTAAGCTTAAAAAAAAATAGTGGTTTCAGTCAACACTGGATTAAATCCATGCTTGGGAAAGCACCTCTTAATGTCTGAGACAGCTCGGATGAGGAATTATTTTATTTATTTTATTTCAGAGGTCATTTGTGAAGGCTGGGAACTCTGCATTGTTCGACGTCTCTGATTAGTTTTGGCTTCCTGAGATGAAGATAAAAATCATTAGAGAATATTAGACTTTTCCTGATTAAATGGAGAGCTAAAGCAAACACGGGTGCAGAAAAACAGCAGTTTAATCAGGAGCGAGAGCAGAGACTCTGCAGCGTGTGCCCTCTCTTCCCTGGCCTAGATTAGCCAACTAATCCTGGGGGTTCGCATTCGGCTAAAAGCAAAAGGAACATTAGAAGCGAATGTCCGCTGGATGATTTTACGGAACAATGAAATTGGTTTTTATGTGCTTTTTCCTGCATTAAAGTGATACAGCAGGTTTTAATGCTGTTACAGTGCCTAACACTGATCTGAGATTAACATACTACAGGTAAGTTTATTTCCTCTGCTAAATGCACTTCATTTTTGCTGCTCATAACAGAGGCCGCCTCGAATCATGTGTTTCGAGCAAACACAAAACAGTGGGAGTTAAGAGAATAAGATTACCATTAAACCATAACAATGCAAGATTCAGAACTGTTCACAGCACTGCTGAAAGAATCGAGACGTCCAAAATGTTACACGTTTCCAAAAACTATCACATTAAACCTGTGACCATGCAATGGTTAAAAACTGCCTGAAAAATGGTGTTACACAGGAAGGTTTTGGGCCTAAAATGCATTTTTAAATCAATTCATGGTGGAGAGATACAAGCATGGCATTATAAGGAAAAATTCCCCCATTTTTTTCTGGTTCACCACTATTTTACCATCGTTTTTGATAGTAAATCAAAAATGGAGGGTTTGGATTGTAAATGAAATGCCTGTATTTTCACTGTGGAGATCCTGACCCCGGGTGCCATTGAGTACTATTAAAGAAACACAGTAAACTTTTTTTTTTTTACAGTTAATTTTACATGAAAACACTCTGGATGATGAGCACAGTTCATCATCCAGAGTGAAAATGCAGAAATGTCTTTTTATTTTTTTTTTTAATCAGTGACATATTATTCCCCTTTTCTGTAATGTTGCAATAAGGTTGTGCAAAGCAGCAACGATTTGTCTATCGTAACACGTATGAATGCAGTTCCGGGGGCTAAAGGGCATGAACGTTTCACAATTCATGACCTGCGACAGCTACAACTTCAGTGTCAGGGTTTTTTTCGTCAGTTGTCGGAGTCAAAACAGATTCAGTTTGGGCTAAATCTGTGTACTATTATCATCATCAAGTGACTGAACACTGAGACAATGTATGCAGCACCACACAATGAACCTTTTCCACTGAGCTTCACCCACATTCAATACCAGAGGAAAGTACTAATGATTGCAATGCAGTGACCTAGTAGACAAAGAAATTGGATAACAAAATTTCCCAAATGTATGAACTCGTATTCATTCTGATAGGAATAAACACATCAGATTTGTATTACAGATGTTACATAGCCACTTAGACTGAGACTGTGCTACTAATAACATTAACATGGTTCAAATGAAAGAAACCTAAATGTGACTTTCTGGCTCCAAATACAAAAAGAGCTTGAAAAGATGGAACATGACTTGAACTTAAGGCAAAAGCTGCACAGAGGAATGGACATAAAAGGAATCAAAGAACAGGAACTAATTCAGTAAGACTGGTAGAAATTTTGGAGGACACACTCAGGCAACGTAACTAGAATGAGGAATGCTGCCGAACGAAGGAACTAAAGTTTCCTTTTGGTCATCTTCTGAGGACATGCATACATACAGCCCCACCGCTCTCAATAAAGAAACCAGAAGTCATTTCGTTTCAGATGCATCAGTGTAGCAGCAATGCGCTCCCAATTATCTGTATTATATGTAAGATCACAATATAGTTACTGACCATACTGACAGAGCACAGACTAGCTGCTCTTTTATCACTAAGTGAGCTTCGTTGTTCTTATTCATCATTACAGCACAGAGTGCAAAACTTGAAATAGTATATATACACGCACACATTATATAAATTATATATACACACATATGCGTCAAAGAGCTGCAGCCAATCTGCACCTGCTTTCAAATCTCCCATCTCTGAGTATGGCAGCATTTCACCATCCCAAGACGTGCGTTCTTCGTGTTTCACTCCGCAGTACCAAAACGTATGAAAATGTAGCTGAATTTGTTAATATTGATGCTTCAATACTAGTAAATTAGATTTCTCTTAATAATTTAGCACAAAAAGCATGAAATTATATATTGCCATGAAAAAGGCTGTGATGTCCAGGCCTTGTCCACCACGCCCCGCGTCCTCGTGCTGCGGTTTCCGCAAACAACTATTAGTTTGGTTCTCAGAAAAAATCTGCAAGACTGAAATTGCAACTGCTGAACTGCATATAAGCAGGGGGTGTATATATATGTATACACACATATATCCACACATACATATACATAAATGAATAAACATTCATGCTCATGCCTATGTATGAGTAATGCAAAGTGGATGATATATGGAGACAGTACCTTTCAAAGAATCCTGCTCAGCTCTCATAATGTCAATCAGGGAGTTCTCCAGAGAGTGCATGCTGAAGCCATCAAAGGATCGACTGCGCTCCTGCTAAGAGACCGGGAAGAACCCATTATTAGCCTTTAGATCTCCAGTTGTCTCTGGATCCCTCCCTTTCTGTTCCTTTCCACACATATGCAGGCTGCTCAGCAGGATGAAGACAGGAGCACCTGTCTGCATGAGTCAGTGCTGGTGCTGTCAGAGGAAAGGCTAAATCAATCAAGACTTCTAATTGTTAGGAACAGAGTACTAGAGAAAGAGGTCAGTGATGACTGCAGTAGATTTTGTACATCATACTATATTCACGTCATGGTTTACACTGCTGCAGTGTCCGCTGGCCTGTCCAAGCTCTGGTGGTTGGACCTTTAACACAACATTCAACAGGGTGCCGAGGAGCATCTTTAAAGGAATGCTCCAGGACCAAGCTGCCATCTGCTGCATCTTAAACATACAATTTATTATGACAATTGCTCTGTAATAAGTATCTTGACTTAAACACACTTATAATTGAAGGCAATGGGTAGGTATTCAAATGTGCTTCATAGGCAGGGGTTGACATTTTTTTTGCTGTAGTACCTACATTAATGAATTGGTACGCACCCAAATTCAAAATTTTACCTTACCATGGGCACTGGAACAGCCGTCAAACAAATCTCGTATCGGGGCAGGCCGTGTAGTCGAGGGGGCGGGACAGGGCGAGGCACGTAGTTACAGAAGCGGCGACATAAATGTCATTATTATTTTTCTTTTTAAGGTTTTCCTTTCCCGAGTGGTGGTACTTAGAGATCAAGTATGAAGTTCCATAAATTAGGTACGCATTTGCGTAGTGAAGACCGACTGGTGCGCATTTGTGGTACCACATACGTCAATTCTTGCACGCATACTGCTTATGTCAATCCCGGTTCATAGGTTTTCTGTTCTTTGGCCGAAATATAGAGAAAAGCTGGTACTGAACATAAGGTCGAAAAATGCTGGACTATTCCTTTAAACGCATAAACAGGTCGGCCTTAGTGCCTTGAAACAACAAACGCCTTGTGCTTTTTCACGAGGCCAGCTATTGCCATGCGATTCTCAATCCTTGTGAACTGTCCGTTAGTACAACAGGCATGCTCTAAGAGGAGGGTGGGGGGAAGCTCACAGACACAATACGAGGTCTGTTCTTGGAATTAGGCTAGAAGCTGTGAGGAGGGGAGGACTGACTAAGCATATGAAACAACAGTGTGTGTTTTCAAAGTCACCACTGTCACCACTGGGTTCAAATGAGAACACCATCTGAGTAAACATAAGCGAAGCAGTAAATATTAACCAGCTGGTAAAGAGGAACACGAGCACAACGCGAGCACTGTCACTGGGAAAAATACCGGGGTAAACAATTATTTCTGCAAACAAGCCTCTCCAAGGTTGAACGTCTCTGCAGTACAGTTGAGCAGCAGAAGCCCTGTGGTGGAAGTACATATCACACTGCATGTGTGACTAGACGGTCATAAATGATGTCTCTCTTCCACTGCAGCAACCTGTCATTAGCCCATGATAGTTGGAAGGAGAAAAATGAACACTCTCAGTGGCTTGACCTTACCAAAGGCCCTGGCACACCCCCCCCACCCCTCCTGAAGTCTGGAATTACAGATAATCATGCTGTCCTGAGCCATTAACGGAACCAGACATTCATACATCTTCCCATTTCCCCCTAGCTGTACGACTTACAGGCCATCTAGTGATTTTGACTCACTCATCCGTGCCTTTTTATATCCGCGACGCACGCGCACATGTGGCTTGCAGAAATAGAACGGCAGAAGCGCATTACACATCTGGGCTTTGATCTAACACATCTGTCAGAGCAGGCCATGGGAGTGACTACTAGTCATAAGCAGCTTAGACCTGGGCAAAGAGAGGGTATAGCTAGCATATATGACTAACAGACATAAGTATAGACATCAGACAGTATAGGGGTTGGTACCATGTGACTGGGTGTCCGAGGTACTTCCATTTTATCCAGTCAGTGGAGAGTTAATGGAAATTCATTGCTGTAACTTCTGACAGCTCTGCTCTATGTTCCTCTTTTAGCTAATGGACAGACAGAATGGCTGAGCCCAAATGCTTTAGCTTAAGAGCTTCAGTGCTAGCTCAAGGGCTTTAGGCCTCTTACCTGAAAAGGAAAGATACTGTCATTGCGGTTGATGTTGTCCTCCATCCAGGGTTTGGGGTTGAAGCTTGTGTTGTTGCGAGGATACTTCTGCGACGGGGCCTGGTTGTTTGGGAAGGATTTCTTCAATGGTGAAATGGAGTTAAGTGGATTAACCCCTCCGTTCAGGCCTCGTCTGTACTCCCGGCCCTGAGAGCCTCCCCAGCCCCCATAACCTCCACCTGGGCTCCAGGAGCTCGACGAAGGGGTGGAGGATGGGCTCTGATAGCTGCCCCACGGGGAAGGCGGCTTATTTAGGTTATTCCCCAAATGAGGCAGCTGGTTGAAAGCAGCATTGCGGTGGTTGAAGGGCTGAGGGTGCGGGCTGGCGGGGGACCTGCGGTGCTGTTGGTGTTGGCTGTGGGGGTGCTGAAAGTGGGGATGAGGAGGGGGTGGAGGAGGAGGAGGAGCAGGAGGATGGTGCTGGGACAGAGGCCCAATCTGGTGGGAGAAACTACCGCCGAAACCTGGACTGGTGTGATGGGAGAAGTTCTGGAACAGCAGAGGTGGAGGAGGGTTAGTGGTGGTGGCGGCCTGGCTGAAGAAACCCACCTCTTCGATCATGGTGGAGGGGTTGGTGGGGATCGCGGTGGACCAGCTGCTGAAGCCGACCAGAGAAGACGAGGAGGAGCTGCTGGACTGCGCCAGTGTCCCGATACCTGACGTCTCTTGGTAGTCAAACCCCGACAACACGGGGGATTCGAGCCGCAGGCCCTCTTTTCCGTTGCCGTTCTCCACCGTCCCCTTCTCCAGCTGGCCCTCCTCCGGCAGGGCGTTCTCCAGATCGGATATGATGCTTGGGGTTTCCTGGTGGCCTGGTGGAGACAGGGGCTGCTTGTCCTGTCCTTCTTGGTCGTCCTGCTGGGCCTTGGCTTTCTCAGACTCCAGTATCTCATCTTGCATGTTAGAGTGGGTCGTCACGGCAGGGAAGAGCCAGGCGGACCCTGCATTTCCACTGCTGGTCGGCGTGTTGCTGTTGATGAAAGCAGGGGGGCTTGGAGGAGCCGTCTGATGGTGGACCGGATGCTGCAGGTGCGGATGGATTCTCACTGGGAAAACTGATTTGTTAGAGGCGTTGTTTTTAACCAGCACTCCGAAGCTGTAATCCCCCATTTATGTAGCCTAGTCCAGGTTACTATCACTTGCCTTCAATTCCCTCAAATTTGTTGAATACCTTGACAGAGAGAGAGAGGAAGGGCATTTTCATCTATGACAAACGTGATCAATTAATCAATCACTCACCCACCAATCCATCCATCCATCCATCCATCCATCCAAACCATCCATCATCCATCTTTTACACATTAACCCACATCGAAGAGATCTATCTGCAGCAACACAACCAAACCAGCCAAAAAAGCAGGGTTTTGAAGAGCACTTGCCTGTAGGAACCATCTGCTCTGTGCTCCTGACGTAATCATCAGAAACAAACGCTGAGTGGAAAAAAAACGAGAGACTGCAGCCTTAATTCAGCGGCTCTGCTCGATTTGAAGGGAGTTAACCGTGTGACCGAGATACCATCGACGTTTTTCCGTCTTATTTCTAACGCCACCAGCTAAAAGGACGTCCCTGCGTTTGCACCAGGCTACAGGCTAACCATGGATCACCTTCCCCAAAAAAACACTACGTTCCTTATAATAAAGGATTTATTCTCTGTGCAAAAATCTTCATCCCCCCCACGTCCTTCTCTTCCTCTTTTGCCTCTCTTCCTCTCCTATGAAATATGTAGAGCAATATTATTTTAAAAATGGGATCTACCTACCTTCTTCTCTTTTTTCACCAATGACCTCCTCAGTCTGGACCATTTAAATAGAGGAAAATGCTGATGACGTCTCCAGTCTAGGGGCGAGAGGGGTAGTTTCCCCTTCGCTGCTCTGCTCTGCAGTCTACAGACTGAATCATGCAGCCATACGGGGGCAAATCAGAAAAATACAGAAAACACCACCAGCCTGGCCACGTTCAGCTCTCCCTCCGCAGCAGTTCTCGTGTTCTGGTGTAAAGTGTTCTGAAAGAGAGGCAGTCCGGGTTCGTGTCCTGCTTCCCTAATGACACCCTGCATCACTCTCCCCCCAGCACATGGGAGCCCCTTACATCTGTGCCACTCACTCTCTTTTAGTCAATTAATTTTTTACTTAGCATACCTTCGGCGTCGTGGTCATCGCTTTTTTCTCTTACCCTTTTTTATTTTTCTTATTTTACGAGCCTGCACACAGATGACTGTTAATTCCCAGAGGTGGGAGACTCTACATGCTGCCTGCACGCGTGACCACCCAAACAGCCAGTCCTCGCCACATTTCCGCCTTTAACCCCGCCCCTTCTGCGCAATCCCCGCCCACTTCAACGCATGAGAGCCACGCCATTAGACAGCGGCCCCTGAAGCCACGCCTACCCTCTCTCTTTTTTTTAGATAAAATAAAATAAGACAGTCAAGCAGCAGTACTACCTGTTCTGAATGCAAAAAAAAAATGCAACTGAGAAAATGTAGTGTTTATAATATAAATTAATTAATTAATTAATTAATTAACGTGTCACATCCATATTTTAAAATAAGTATGTGTGTATGAAGTATATGTGTGTATGTCTATGGGTAATATTCAGTGTCTGTATATTTAAATAAGTATTAATGTATATGACGTACTATTTTTTGTTTTTGGTCTTATTACTATGTTTTATTTTTTGATCACATATTATAATGGAAATATTATAGCTGTCCAGAACTAACAGGAAGTGTGAAAGAGAGGTGAGGAAATGAGTGCAGGCAGAGTGGAATGGGTGGAGAAGAGTGGCGGGGGTGATTTGTGTGGTGGATTGGGTGGAGAAGAGTGACGGGTGTGATATGTGTGGTGGATTGGGTGGAGAAGAGTGGCAGGTGTGATTTGTGTGGTGGGTTGGGTGGAGAAGAGTGGTGGGAGTGATTTGTGTGGTGGATTGGGTGGAGAAGAGTGGCAGGTGTGATTTGTGTGGTGGGTTGGGTGGAGAAGAGTGGCAGGTGTGATTTGGGTGGTGGGTTGGGTGGAGAAGAGTGGCAGGTGTGATTTGTGTGGTGGGTTGGGTGGAGAAGAGTGGTGGGAGTGATTTGTGTGGTGGATTGGGTGGAGAAGAGTGGCAGGAGCGATTTGTGTGGTGGGTTGGGTGGAGAAGAGTGGCAGGAGTGATTTGTGTGGTGGATTGGGTGGAGAAGAGTGGTGGGAGTGATTTGTGTTGTGGATTGGTTGGAGAAGAGTGGCAGGAGTGATTTGTGTGGTGGATTGGGTGGAGAAGAGTGGTGGGAGTGATTTGTGTGGTGGATTGGTTGGAGAAGAGTGGTGGGAGTGATTTTTGTCATGGAATGGGTGGAGAAGAGTGACGGGAGTGATATGTGTGGTGGATTGGGTGGAGGATGTCAGGAGTGGTTTGTGTGGTGGAATGGGTGGAGAAGAGCGGTGGGAGTTATTTGTGTGGTGGAACGGGTGGAGAAGAGTGGCAGGAGTATTCTGTGACAGGCAGATACTAGCAAGAGCACAAGACAGTAGTGAGAGCAGCTGTAGTGTCTGGTTTGGAGACTGTGGCACTGAGGAAAAGACAGGAAGCAGAGATGGAGGTGGCAGAACTGAAAATGTTCAGGTTTGCATTAGGAGTGACGAGGATGGACAGGATCAGGAATGAGTTTATCAGAGGAACAGCTCAAGTTGGACCTTCTGGAGGAAAAGTCAGACAGTCAAG
>JBBPDE010000128.1:1343936-1357970 GCA_037974605.1 Nannopetersius ansorgii
TAAACCTCTCGCAGTTCAGCTCTGTCCTTTGTACCATTTCATGCTATTCATTGGACCTGAACTATTTGAAATTCAATCAAATAAAGCTTGAAACATTGGGGTGTTCTAAAACTTTTGACCGGTAGTGTATATTTCATTGCATGAAATAGTTATGGATATGGTCCCTGGCTTCTTAGACACTGTGATAGTTTAGAAAATAACTGAAACTTTTATCACTACCATCAAGATTATGTATAAAAAGAGGTTCACATGTGATTTTTATTATTAAATAAAATGGCAATATTTGCACTGCACTGATCGTGACCGTTGGTTTCTATCTTCACCAGAAATCTGACCAACCAAACAACAATCATTCACTTCAAAACACTAGAAGAAGCTGTTTACACCTTAATTGTTGAATTAAGCACAAAAGCTTTAATAAAATGTATTTCACCTTTAAAAAGCTCCATGGATTCCTAAGCTCCAGCCCTTTCTTGACAACTGATATCAACATAAACATTTATAACAAACATCGGTTTAGAAAACCTTAGAAAACATTGCTTTCGTTTTACCGCAGTAACTGTTATGACAGCTGACACTAAGCATTCATAAATGGTTCATGTCAGTCGTCATAGAAAGTTTATGAAGATCCTTACAAATCCTTGTATCCTTACAAATAATGACCTTTGGTGAAATGTGATTGAAAGGTTCTTGAGAGAATTAGAATTGCTCCTAATAAGAAAACCACACACTCTCATCTATCTCTACTTCCCTTAATATCACAGTCGAAGCAGCGCTACACCCCTCTCCTCATTCTGCTTTCACCTGGCTGTCCAGCAGTAAGAATGTGTGAGCTGTAAACCCCTCGCTGGAAGACAGGAGACGACAGATGGCTGCCTGGAGACAATAATTACCACATATTTGGTATGTTGGGTATGTGGGGTATGTCTTTGACACGGCCCTCACAACACCTCCATGAGTTTCTCTGATACTAAGCCTAGTCCGAACTTCTGAACATACATACTCATAAGCAGAATATTGTTATATTAAATAAACAACTATTTAGTTTTACAATCAGGCACAGTTTTGCTACATCTTGAGATGATTACATATAACGTCAAGGTGTCACCACTGTCATAACTAACACTTTTATCTCAGAAATGTAACATTATCTTAATATTGACAATATATTAATATAAGACTGATATTATTTAAAGAATGGTCAATATATTAATATAAGAAGATTTTGTTCCGGACAGCTTTTATTGGTCCTCACATGATGAAACGCTCACCAAATAAAAAGAACAGGTTTTTTCAAATAAACAACAATTTAGTTCCATCAGGGTCATTTTTACAACTTGAGGTAGTTAGATTGAATGTCAAGATGTCATCACTGGCATAACCCTTTTATCTTAGAAATGGTAAGATTACACAAAAAGTTCAATTATCTCAATGTTGTAATGTAATAATGCTCAATATATTAACATCATTTTATGTCATTTTGGACCACTTTCACTGGTCCACACATGATGAAATGTTTACACAATAGAAAGGGCAGGTGTTTTCAAATAGTGTTAAAGATTAAAAATAATAGAGTAATGATTTTTTGAAAAAAAGTGACAGTAAAAAATAGAAGAATTGCATATGAGCCAAACACTATAGGTGAGGTCCAGTCTACTCACCAGAGCACTAAAAAGCTTGGGCTGCTTTTGCAGAAGCTTTGGGTCCCAGGGTCAACAGGGGCCCTGATAATGTTTCTATTGTTTTTATTTGTCAAAATAAATTAAGAGAGCCAAAAGTTTGCTTAAACTGCTTCTATTTATCAAATACATTTACCTTGCTCTATTCTTGCGTATGGAAGAATATGAGTGGGGCGGGTCGGCTGTGGAGCCTCGCAGGTGGGATCTCTCTTAGGGGCCCCAGGATGTTCAGAAACTGCCCTGTTTGAGTTGATTAAAACTGACATGTGAGGAGGGAGAGTGTAATTGAGGGCAGCGGTTCCGTCGCTGGCCCGTGCCATTATGAGCTACATTCACTTCTGTCAGCCTCGGACCGACCTGGCGTGGGGCAGCAACTCCAGTGTAAACTGTCAGCAGAACGTAATGAGTGAACTTTCACCTTCGGGTCAGGGGGTCATGTGATTTCAGCTTGGGAGTAGACACTCTTCCTGCTTTCCATGAATGCTCATTATTTAAGGAATCTCATTTGCTCCATTTCCAATACAACCCAAATCACCTTGGATTTGTTGTGTTTTTGTTCGTTTTTTAATGAATAACAGTGCAATACAGAGTCATAAGCCACATACGCATTTCTACGCAAAAGCTCTACATGGATCATGGCATGAATGATGATTTTCAAATGCAATAAGAAAAGCACAGGCTTCTATCTTTCCTTCGCTTTCCTTCAAGTTTCACTGAGCAGAGTTATGTTCATAAGACATCTTTTGAATGTCTTTTTTATACATTGAAAAGATGCCCCCTTAGGAGCCAGAATGAACGTTTTTCCAATGTCTTTTTCAGAAACAACATTGGCAAACCTTCAGGTACAAACTGTCCAGATATCTGGACGGCGCACAATCACAGCAATAGAACATTATGCTACAACAGGCAACTGAACCGCAAACAAACTTTTGCCAAATGTCCTGCACCTGTCTTGCACATTCACCGAAATCCAAAGAAATCTGCTGCCCAGACATTCAGATATAGAACTGAATATGCATGTCCAAGAGGGGACACAATCAGATGCCCAGACAACAGACCTGATTTGCATGTGGTGCAGACAGACAGATGTGGTCCTGAACCAACCGACGCAATATAGATATAATCTGCACATCTGGCAGCCATCTCACATTTGCTGGACTATTGAAGTTTCGTTCGCTCCCCAGTCCATTCAATCCATACATGGAAACCAGATAAACAGTCGGTTTGGATATTTCTTGTTGTTTTTGTGATGCATCTATTCAGGCCATAAGAGCTTACTGCACCCATTCCTGTTAAAGTTACGCTTTTTGAATGAGAAACAATACAGGGCAGGCGATCAGAAGGGAGATCATCCACGCAAATCATTCTTGGTACAATAATCCACACAAATAACAAATGTGGACTGAATTAAAAAAATAAAATACAAGGAAAAGGAAATATATGAACTCTTTTAAATGTATGCTACTTTTTAACTAAACTGGCCTCATTGCTCAAGCACAAAATTACAGACAGTTTCAGAAACCAGTCACTTCTTGGCTGAGCCCATCTTGCTGATGGCAGACTTGTAGCCTCACATGGCCGTCCCCATGCACTGGTCTGTGCTTGGGCACTGAGGAGGTGGAGGTGAGAAGAGAGGATCAAGAGCTACAGCACCTAGGATGAGGAAACATTATGAGGAAACATTCCCAGGATTCCTGCAAGGTTTCGCCACTCCTAGTAGCTCCTTTCATTTGCTATAGCGTCCGAATTCTCCGCCCCTTCGGAAAAAGACGGCGTGTTCCAGCAAGCAGGAGAGAGAACATCAACAAAGACCTGGGGAACCAAGATTACAGAGTCAATTTCCACGAGCCCCAGTAAAAGTCTCTGTAAACAAAATCACAAACGCTGTTGTGAGGATGCCACGGCTTTTATTGAGCCGTGATATTATATCATTAGAGCGTCTCGGGGTACATTTGCGAATCCGTTTTATTCGACTGACCTATCATTAAACAGAGCCAGTCTGCTCTCTTATCAGGCTCGTTTGACAGTCTAGAGTTTGACATCAATTTGCTGAATTCCCAGCCATTATGAAATTACAACTCTGCATGGAAAACATTCGGGCCAGGGCCAGCGCTGGAGCGAGAGAGCTGGTGAGAAAGTTAAAGGTTGTTTCACAGCATGAGAGCCGAGCAGCAAGGCTTTGACAGACGCTGTCCGTTCCATGGTTTTCTCCATATGAGCTCTTGCGAGGATTTCTCCCGTTCCTCAATATTCGTCTTGTAAAGAGCAGAATGCAGTTGTAGTGCGTTTCTAGAGTTGAGCGCCAACTGTGACCCACCTTTCACTAATTTTGGCCCAGAAGCTGCAGAAGAAACATGTTGTTTAACAAGGAGAGAAAACAAGGGTACGTTTGTTCATGAGGAAAAGAAAAAAAATAAACACTTTTTGGGAGTTTTGAAAGAAACAAAAAGTGCAGCGTTTCACAAAAATATCACTGGACTGCTGTGAAGTTCGTTAGATGCACGCAGACGGGAGGAGAAGGCTGAAGCTGTATTTTATGGGAGTTTGGAAACTATAAGCAGATTCCAGCTTCTTCAAAAATGAGATGGCTTTATCACTTCATCACTTCATGTTCTTATAGTTGCTGTGTAAACTGTGTACTGTGCTTCCATGGTGCAGTCAAAGGTATGGGCTGCCTACGCAGACAAGGGAGATAACGCACACACACACACACACACACACACACACACACACACACACACACACACACACACACACACACACACACCTATTGATGGACGGTTAAGTGAAAGTTGAAAACGGTTTAATTCCTGTCTAAATTGTGCTCTTTCATACAAAATCAGACGGCCAAAGAGGTACAAGTGAACCTGCGGTAGAGTGGCACGAGAGGTCAAATATGCCATACCTGAAAATTTTCTCTCTTTGTTTCCCTCTCTCTCTCTCTCTCTCTCTCTCTCTTTCGCTCTCTCTCTCACACACACACACACACACCCTGTGAATCCTCACCGCTGCCTTTGAAAATCAATCATTGTTGTCATTGTTGTCATTGCTTCTCATGCGTATTTGTGTGTGTGTGTGTGAATGTGAGTTCGGAAGTGGAGAGGTCTGGTGCCAGTGCCATTCAACAAAAGAGGCTGCAAGCTAATCCAGCCCCCCTGCACTGGCTCCCAGCAGGAAAGAGAAAGAGAGAGAACAGACCATTTGTGAATGGCCTTCCTGCCCCTTCCTGTCCCAGACTGAGCACCCCCCACCCCAGGATCCACATGTCTACACACTTCAGGTCACATCCACCATGGAGGTGTGTTCTACTTACACAGTATGTCTCACGTGCCATGAACCATGTACCTGATCCCCTGATCTCACAGTTATCCCATTCAGTCAAAGAAAACAATTCATTGCATCATTTAATCACAAATTCACCTTCCAAATGTAGTGTTTTTTAATATAAACTCTACACTGGAGGAAGCATTTATACAGTAGTGCTGCTGCGCAGATATTTCTCCCAAGCAAAATGACCCAGTACATCTTCCCTGTCTCCTTCCATGTGTTTTAGTGAAGATTTTAATGAGGTCACGCAATGTGCTTGGTCAAGTTTATCTGCAGCTGAATTAAGACTGGTATCTCAATACAAACGTTTATTTTGTGCTGAGCATTTTCGATTCGCTACACTTGTGTTAATGAGTTAGTGAGTAAGAGTTTCTCACAATTCCACTTCTACCCACCAGTTAGGACACCCCAAATTCACACGATACCACCTACACTAAGAGTCCATATGCCTCAAAATTTTTAAACTGTAAATGTCATAAGCAAACAGACACCTTTGTTGCACTGAGCACTCACACAATCACACTAGAGTGGCAAATCAAGTTTCAAGATGCAAGATTCTTTATTTGTCACATACAAGGTCGTGCAAATTCATATAATTAATTTAAAGAGACATTTTACAGGCTAAAACTAAGTCATATTATCCCAAGTGTGTAAAACAGCAGCCGTCCCTGGGTGGGCTCGAACCACCAACCTTTCGGTTAACAGCCGAACGCGCTAACCGATTGCGCCACAGAGACTCGCGACGACAGCCGGCCGTGCAGGTCTTTGGGCTGTGGTAAGAAACCCCCGCAGAACACGCAGATTTCAGCCAGAGAGGACGGTTTAATTGCCCTGGCCGAGAATCAAACTCTAGACCTTTTTATTGTGAGGGGATACCCACTGCTCCAGTGTTCCACACGCTCCCACATCTCTTTATTAAAAAGATCGTTTTATGGCGCTAAATGGTTCCTCTGTGGCATCATTCAAATAACACACAAGGCTTTTTTTAAAGAGCTTTCTCAGTTCTGAAACAAAAAAAAATTATGTTACGACCGAACGAACACACAAAGACAGAGACAAGAACAATGTCCAATATAAAGTCTGAATAAATCCGATAAAAAAATTCTGCAGAAAATACTCTATATGAAATACACTATGCTGTATACAAAAATGCTGGGGTATTGATACTATAGAGGTAACTGACATTTAAATTATTTGTAAGTATAATGTTTATGTTTTCAAATGTTTGTCTGGACCGGAGAGTATCTCATGCCACCTCTCTGTCTAATGCTGTTTCTCCTAAGGAATTTAATTAGCATCCCCAATAAGTCACCTGAGCCACCAAACACAGCAATGAGAAGGTCCTGAATTTTATTTACTGATTACAATCAATTCTGACATCCCAACAGCCTCCTGCAGAACATTTGCACACCCCTAGCAACATCTACACACACATCTATAGTTACTATGTATTGCCATAATGTATTATCATAGTACGTGAATTATAATTATCATAGTAAATGATCATAGTAAATGAACGAGTGGCACTGAGAAACACAGAGACCGTTTACGCTACGTGCATTTTTCTCAGCACTGTCAATTAATATTCAATCCACAGACTACATCATCACTGGATGTGGGTCACAGGGCATTCAAATAACCTATTAATTAACAAAAAGTGAACAAGCCAGAAAAGAGAGGTTTTAATGATCTGCTGAGGGCTCCGGCCCACCACAATACGCTATTCAGCCCTAATGAGAAGTAAGTGTGTCACACTGTGTTGGCTGATCGTTTTCTGGCCCTTCGCCCTGACAAATATAGTATCACGGGGTCCAGAATTACGGGATCAGGTGAAATTCAGCGAAACCCGGAAATGGCTTCAGCTGCTGTGCCACTATCCCTTACGCAATAAACACTTTCCACCACAATTCATTAACGCTCCACTGCCGAGGCCACCTCAGTCCATCCGGCTTACACTTTTGTGCCACCCACCACGGAGCCCACGCTGCTACCCAGTTTCAGGCTCATTATGTGGCTGCACCATGCCAGGATGAGCTATTGTCCCATCTCTGTGCCCAGAGTGTGTCCAGCCTCAAACTACGCACAACAGAATGACATCAACCCTGTCCTCATCCACAGTGCAATCAAGGTGAGGGGCCACAAGGCTGTGCCAGTAGAGCCCTGCTTCAATTTCTAGCCAATAATACCCTCGTTATCTGGCATAATGTAAACACCAACTGCACCAGATTTCTACAAATATAATAAGTACACCTGGATTGCAGCTCAATAGATGCAGGTATATTGGCAAATGTATGCAAACTAGAAGCGTTGTTAGGATCTTGAAACATAGTTTTGATTTCATTTTGGGGTTGGGGGTAGGTTTGTGTGATGGCATGTAAACACCCATACTTAACACTACATATAAATAGCAGAAGCATTTTTAATGTGGGGAGTGCATCCACTTACAGTGGGGAGGGGGAGATATATAGGTATAAATATACATATACTATATGGACAAAAGTATTAGGATGTTTGACTATCACACCAGCAGGGTCTTTAGTGACATTTTATTCACCTCCATAGACTGGGGTAGTTGGTGGCCTAGTGGTTAGGGCATTTGCCCCATGATCAGGAAGTTGTGGGTTTGATTCCCAAGACCGCTAGGCAGCTCTGAGCAAGGTACCGCCCCCACACACTGCTCCCTGGGTGCTGTGTTCGTAGCTGCCCCCTGCTTCACTTGGTGAATGGGTTAAATGCAGAGGTTGAACTTCATGCTGTTTGCTGTGGTGTGTTCACATATGACCAGATTGTCACTTTCCCTCACTTTAATATGGAGATGGTCTCCATTTGCAGCTATAACAGCTTCCACTCTTCTTGGAAGGCTTTCCCACAAGATTTTCTGTGGGAATTTGTGTCCATTCATTCTGTGAATTTCTGTGACTGATGTTGAGCGAGAAGTCCTGGATCACAAGCTCCATTCCAGTTCATCCCAAAGGTGCTGGATGGGGTTGAGGTCAGGACTCTGTGTGGCCAGTCAAGTTCTTCAACCCCAAACTCATGTAGCCATGTCTTTATGGAGCTTGCTTTGTGCACCGGGAGACAGTCACGCTGGAATAGAAAACGTCCTTACGCAAGTTGGAAGTATGGCTTTGGTCTGCTTGATGTTTTACACCTGTGACAGTGGGTATGACCGAAACACTTGAATTCCATACTTGAGTGACGTGTCCCAATACTTTTGTCCACGTATATACGTACATGCATACATAAAAATCAAGAATAAAAATTATTATTCATTTTTACAGTAGCTAGAAATATATTAATAAAGATGAAATATTCATAAGAAGAAATATTTTGCTTAATTTTACTTAATTTGTGATAAATTCTGTATTAAATTAGAAAAACATGCAAACACCTGGAAAATGTGACGACAGCATTATGTGCGTTCGGCATAAAACTTCCAAACAGACATTTTCAAAAAATGACAAACAAAAAAAAACAGTAAAGAGTTAAAATTTCACATCACATGCTTCTTCATAGGGGTGCATGTTGGCAGTCTGCAACTGTAGAGCTGCATGCGTTATGTGTTTAGAAAGAAATCTGAGTAGCAATGTAATGAAGGGTAGCATTCATGAGGCTACATGATACCTACATAAGCCTTTCATGACAACTGATATAAATAAACATTTATGAACGCCTGTTCCAACAGCTGTCATAAAAGCGGCTTTAGTCACTTTCCATGTCATTTCTCCTCAAGTGTTAGGACAAGTGACACTTGTCGGAAACAGCCCTTATAAATGTTTATGTAGGTTTGTGTCAGTTACAAAAGGCTTATTTCGGGTGACATGTCGCCTTGATTCTGATTAAAATTTTCCAAAAATGTTCAGATTTCTGAAAATGCACTGACCAGAACCTGATTTTTTGCAGTTATCAGGTTATTTCATGCACATGTAAGCACTGAACACACTGAAACCATTGTGCTGCCGGAGAAATGTACAGCTCTCTCCTCCCCTACCAAAGAATGCTTTCGTTTAAATCATAGCATGAAGACGCTCTATAATAGCACATTGTTCGTGGTCAATAAAAAGGTGTTATTTTCACACGGCTTGGAATGAGCGCACTGCGTTTGGCGTTGGTCAGCTCTGCTCGTAAACAAAGGGCTCTTTTCACGAGTCAGGTGAGTTTACACACCAGAGTGGGCTTTCATGTCTCAAACAGACTGATTCGCTCGCCAGCACAGTAGACACTGCTTTACAACAGTACTCATTCACCCACCCACCCGCATTCCTGCGGATACACATACAGATACATACACACATACACTATGTACACACGGACAAACAAAATTAAGCACATGTAAACAACAACATCAACAAGCATAAATCAAGGGCTGTGTACCCCATGGCTATTTTCTCCTCTGTCACTGATCCTGAGAAAAGCCCTGACAAACATGATCCCCTCCTCTACCTCTACCTCTCTCCCCACAGTTCCTCCTTCGCCCCTCTCTGCTTCCCCTCTGGAATGGTGGCTAATGGCACTTGCACATATTTGAGATGACAGAAACTCCTTCCACTTCTTAACTTGCTTATCGATACCACCATGTCCTCAGGGTAGCAGGTTTAACCTAATAACCCCGTGTGCCAGGTTTATCGCCCTAAATAAAAGACTTCATTGCTAACCTTCACATTAGAACCAGTCATAAAAAAATGAAAACATAATAAAAGAAGAGGCGGACAATAACGTCAATTTTATTTGGTGCTCAGTTTCAGTACTTTTTGTTATTGGTACATTTTATGATTCCTATGCACTGCTCAAGTTCCACACACAGTTCATCAAAGTATTTACAATACACAGTTTATGATGGGACACTGTGTCCTAGCTGATGGGACCACTTGTCGAGGACAGACCCTCAAGACTTCAGTGCATGGAACCTTTTTTATTTCACAATGTTGCCACATTGTCAAAAGTGAATCTGACAGTTATCTGGGCTTTCACTCTCAGTGTGTTCCACTCATTGAGATTTATAAAGGTCAGAGTAATTTGACACGAAATGGTTCATTGTTAGAAAACTCTCAGACCCAGATTTCATTGTAAAGAAATGTAGTGGTGATGATAGGAACCAGGAGTCACAGAGTCTACAATGATAACATCAGAAAAAGTCAAAATATTACAAAAACTTTCTTTGGGGGCTACTTTGTCTTTCATCATCTTACATGCATCTCTTCACTATAAATAAGTAATAATTAAAAAAAAATGTAGGACAAGATAATGTCTCACAACTATTGTGGGATTTCTAAGTAACCCAGATAACTGAATCCCAGAAGTTTAGGATTAGCTGTGTTCTTAGTCTACAGGCTTAACTTTAGTTATCTAGCCAAAGCTGTAAGTTGCTTTGGACAAAAGCATCTGCCTAATGAATGTAATCTAACTGAGGAATCCGGGTTTGTGCAGTGGGCATCTCTGGGCATCAGGCAGTGTATTTCATAACCATTTAGAGCATTAAGAGCTTCAGATATCTGGTTCTTATCACTACCTCTGTGAGCGACCCAGAACTCAGAATTGCTATAGAATGGGGCATTTTGCACCAAACGTTTCTGAATAACTTAGTTCACCTATTAATAGTTAATTTATATAAAGCATAGGACAAAAAAAATGGAATGCCCCTTTAATAATTTCTGTTGCACGTGCGAGTCGAGTGCAACTCTCCACGGTGTGGTTTGGTTCTCCCAGGCTGTTTTTTAAATGCGTTCTCTATATTTTACGTAATTTGGTTTGATTTCTGCCTTGTTTATTGAGTTATTTACCTTGAATGTGTGTTAACAGTCTGTCCTGCACAGGCTGCGCGCCCTCACCGTGCGTGTCATACACTCGGAGGGACGGTGCTGGTTGTGGCGCAGACATGCAGACAAACTGCGGGCGGGCGGGCATGGACGAACTGACGCACAGCACGCGCGGGGCCGAAAAACCCCGATCAGCCCAAGCGCAAATCGCACTGGCGCTAAAGAGCGATGCTGCACATCCGAGCGCCTCTAAATACACGTCCTGACAATCATCCGCACCCCTCCAGTCCTGCAGTCCGCCTCTGATTGGCCGAGGCCGTGGGTGTGTCCGCATTGTGGGCGGGGCCACTCACAGGCACTCATTCAGCTACGGCATTGTGCGTGAGGTTCCCAGGACTGGGGGTGGAAACCGCGGGGTTATAAGACAGTGTGAGATGCTGCAAGGAATTAAATTAAAGAAAGAGAAAGGAGTGGGAAAGTAAAGAAACAGACGATTTCAGCTCAGATACTTCCATTAGCAGGGTCGCAGCTCAGTTGCAGTGGAAACTATGGGGTTATAAGAGAGCGTGAGATAGTGCACAGAATTATATAAATGAAAGAAAACGGGGTGTGTGTGTGTGTCTGTGGGGGGGTGGTGGTAAAAGAAACGTGGACCGGTTAAATTCAGATCCCTCCATTAGCAGTGTCTTCTTTCATTTATTTAATGGAGCTACAGGAGAGTTTGAGAAACTAAGTAGAGTTTGAAAAAATGAAAAAATGAGGGGGAAACGGAAAGAAATGTGGACAATTTCAACTTAGATGTATCCACTTAAATGATCGCAGTTCATTTGCAGTGCAAACTATGAAGTTATAGGAGAGTATAAGCTACTGCGTAGAATTAAATAAAAGAAAGAAAAGTAAAGAAACATTTTCAGCCTCCGATTTATGGAGCAATAAGAGAATGTGAGATACTGCATAAAATTAGAAAGAAAACAATATAAACTCAGATCCATCCACTAGCAGGGTTTCAGTTCAGAGGCAGCAGAAACTATGGAGTTACAGGAGAGTGTGAGACGCTTTGTAGAATGAAGTAAAAAAGAGAAAGCCGGGGGCGAAGCTTTACATTTTTAACACAGATGCCTCCACAAGGATATCGGTTCATAGGCTGTGGAAACTGTGGAGTTATATCGTGAGATACAATGTAGAATTAATTCAATAAATGAAAGAAAACAGGGAGAAACTGTGGACAGTTTTAACTCAGATGCCTCCAGTCGCAGAAACTCAGTTCAGAGGAATCACACCTTCTAAAAACCCACGAGTTCCAGAGCAGAGTGTGGGTCAGACCACCCCTAGACGTGAAATCTTTTCTTGAAACCTTTCCTGGAGAGCAGAGACTGTGGCCAGCCCACTCTTTTAATGAACCGTCATAATCCTGGGCTTTTTATACCACAGCTTGTCTTTGGTGAGTGGACGACCATCGACACCCTCGTAAAACGCGAAACTGTTCTAGCAGCTCAGGCACAGTTACTTCTCAACACGAGAGGTAAACCCGAGGAGCAAATATTTGTGTACAACTGCGCTCAGAGTCCTCCGAGAAACCTGAGCAGAGCACAGTTTCTCAGTAATCCCAGAGCAGTGGTCAACAGCCTGACATACTGCAGACGTACAGCTTTGCAGAGAACTAAACCCACCAGGCTGAGCCCACGGGGACTGTCTGTAGATGTTACACTTGGCCTGGAGCTGGAAAGGAGATCTGGAAGGGAGATCCAGGAGGAGCATTGGTCCAACAGGTTGATCGCTGTCCTGCTCTCTTAAAAATTGGAGGAATGTTGTAATAGTTATAGACTTTGAACTTCTTTAACGTTTATAAAACCTTCACATAGCGTGATGATTCTAGAAGAGGTTCTTCAAACTTCAGAAGAACTTCTTCACGCTCACACACCTTAATTAAAGCAATGGTTTCTTAAAGAATCAACTATTGATAGATTCTTTATGGGAGTGGTTAGCAAATTACCTTTCAGGGATCATTAGATGATCCACAGTTTTCCTTTTTCTATGTGTGGCAAGTTAGGTTGACACAAGAGTCTGGATTGTCCAGGAGACAATCCCTGAAGATAAGTTTGGGAACCTTCTGTGGCAATAGAAAACTTTTTTAAGTGTGTATATGGAGAAACTTAAAACGGTTCCTTACATCCACACACCCATCTAATTCATAAATAGAATTGTCATCTGAAAGGTTCCTGAAGTTCTTTAAACTTCACACACACCAACTGCTGATCGGTTCTTCGTAGCAGTGATTATGAAATTAGCCCTCGGGAGGACCCAACGTTTTCTATGTCCCTACAGATCAGTTTAAGAATCACTGTTTTAGGAAACCTAAAGTGGTTCTTTCACAGCACTGGGCAAAGAACATTTTTGGCATCTTCATTTTCAAGGGTGTATATGGAGATTCTCTGAAAAGAACCTCTTCACACTCACATACCTCTTCTTAAGAAATGGTTTCCTAAAGAATCCACTTTTTATAGATTATTTCTGGCAGTGGTTTTCAAATTAGCCCTCAGGGACCTTTAGATGGTCTACAGCTTTTGCTCTATTTCTATCCATGGGGATATCCAGGGGTCCCTGAATATCAGTTTGAGAATCGTTGTTTAAGAAAACCAAAAGATGTTCTTCCGTGGCATTCCGTGCAAAAACAATTCTGCAATTTTTTGGAAGATTCTTTGAAAAGCTGAAAAGGCTCTTTACATTCGCATATCCATCTAATTTGTAAACAGATCTGTTCTCTGAACGATTCCCAAGGGAAACAAAAGTGCCTGTTCTATTGCTTCATCCCAATGCAGTGGAACCTTGGCGACGTCAGCATTAGGTTTCGAGGCAAAGTCTCCATGGAGAAAATTCATTTCAGAGATGCTCTGCGGTATTTTCAGAACATTCCTTTTTCCAATTACGAGACTAATTTTCCGCCTACACACACTTCACTTAAGGATCAATGGAATCCTCCAAGAAATGCAAAAGCTCCAGAAATAATAACGCAGGGTGACCTAGATAAAGAGCCTGTACAGGCCTAAAAATAGCCAATCAGTTAATCCGCTCTTTATTAGTGATTTAACTATTTGGAATATTATAACACTTAATACGGGACTCTTCATTAAAGGTGCATCACTTCAAAAAGCTGTTCATAGGTGTGTCCTTAAACTGTTGCCAGAACTCATTAGAATATTTGACTGTGTGTGTGTGTGTGTGTGTGTGTGTGTGTGTGTGTGTGTGTGTGTGTGTGTGTGTGTGTGTGTGTG
>JBBPDE010000128.1:1365357-1375744 GCA_037974605.1 Nannopetersius ansorgii
TGTACGTGCAAACGTCCACTCAAGTTATTGTGTGTGTGTGTGTGTGTTTGTGTGTGTGTGTGTGTGTGTGTGTGTGTGTGTGTAAAGCCTGAGACAGCTTATTCTCGTGCAATCAGGCCCTGTGGGAGCCTTTAGTCTCTCAGACCTCCTATCTATGCTGTTGAGGCCAAAGTAATCAACTGGTGCAACTTTGCTATAACAGGAAGGACCAGCATGAGTGATGCAATAACCTCTTCCATTGCATATAGGTTCCTGCTCTTTTGTAAAGACGTGGATCAGTGTTAAAGCCCCTGCCCGTGGGCCAGCAACTTGGCCTGTCACTTTGCATGCCTTTAAGAGAGTAAAAGAGAGCTGGGGAATCAAATGAGGCATGCACTGGGATTTCATTAACGTAAGCTTCAGTGTGGCCAAAGCCTCCAGCTTCACGTGGCCCACGGCATCGCTGTGCCTGAGGTACAAATTCAAGGACATTCATAGCACTGGGTATTATTCTGATTTCCCCCTTAGGTTGCAATTAAACTGCCCATTTGGTCGTAAAGCCTAGAATCGTACTTGTTGGTGGAATTTGTAGTCTGATTAAACTGCCTGTTAGACTGTTTATCCGGATCCAGGAAAGAACCTGGTGCTCATGGATGGATAAACTATAGTGTGTGTCAGGGTGTCTATCACACTGGAAAGGGTGGATGGCAGGTTTTCAAGGGAGACTACAAAGCTGCCATCCAAGGGAGAGGGATTTTTGGGCAACCCCCTGGCACTCGAGTCCTGGCTGTGAGCTTGTGCAGGGGCTCACAGGCTGCAGCATGGCTTTTACGCGTACTAGAGGGACTGATCCGAAGCAGATTTGCATGCTGGAGTTCCTCGGCCGGTCACAGCGCTGTGTAATTCAATGCATGCTGCGGCCAGCTCGTACGATCCAAGCACATTCCCGCACAAATGCCAACACAAGCAGTGCAGACAGCGGCTCACTTTTCCTGCGTGCTCCAAAAGTTCAGCTCAGTGCCCCCCCCGCCCCCCCCAACCCGCACCCATACCCCACCCCACCCCCCTGACAGAGGGTCCTTCTGTTGACAGCAGTCAAACTAATAACCGTCTGTTTGCTTTGACTGCGCGTTATCTTGGTGGTCAACACATACTGGATGTCTTTGGACGATTTCTGTCACTCAGTACTGTGAATAAGACGTCAGGCCCAAAAACATGTGTTCAGTTATCTTTCTCTTGTTGTCCAGAATGGCCTTTTTCTCCATGCGGGTGACTTTGTTATTATCATTATTGTGAATGTGACTGGTCCTCAATTTGACTCAATTTGACATTATTTAAAGCCATTGAAGAGGTCATTTTGAAACGACCCACTTGGGGCCATATGTATAATCACGAAAAATCCTGATACATCCCGGGGTTGGTCATTGACCTGCATGGTGTTCTTCAACCGGACCTAGCTAATACCTAGGGTGTAGTAATTATTATGTAGGTCTCCTAGATGAATGTATTGTCAATTTGTTTGTCAAATGCGAGACATAATACTATGTAACGTGCTGGTAATGAGTCAGTACTGAACTTTATGTTACAAAATGGTCAATTTAACCAGTCTGTTAAGTTAAATGTTTTACCCTGCATGCTTCAATACCTGTGTGTAAGCCTTGTATTTTTATGCATCTCCTAGGTTAATTGTACCACATGTATCACAGTTAGTTATGGACTTAAATGGTGACTTAATTGGCGCCTCACGTTTACTGGAAAGGCACCTGCATTGCACCATCAGCTCGTGTCAGAAACTGCAGTTTAGAACGTGCTGTAGAATGACCGTCACATTCATGCTTACGTGGCTGACCCATCCATCCGCCGAGTTCCAGTGTCCTTGTGTATCTTCTGCAGTTCTGTAGCCCTTATTAATCCCCACAGTGAGATAAAGGCAATCTCATCTTGTCCTACATACAGTTAACCTTGCTTTTCCACAGCTTGGGAGGCCACTGCCAAATGCCTCCCAGTTTGATGGACTTTAATGGCATACCTTAATTACCTCAGCGCGCTCTCTCTATGCTAAATTTGTCCTCTAAATACAGTTCTTACATTTTCAGGGGAGAAACAAAACCCAAAATAGGTCCTAAGCCAGCGTCTCCCAAGCGAGCAAGCATGTGAGGTGAAAGGTTGTGTCATTACGCTCACGTGCTGTTTAGCTTTATTCCTCCCTAAGTTCATCCGACTTCGGGAGCAGCAATCTGATATAGAAAGGCGTCAGAGTACTTTGTTTTACCAAATATGTCTTAAAGCATATTTAGGATATAAGCTCAGCGGAATATCTTAAGTATAGGGCCATTCTAAGCTTATTCCGAAGTGACAAATCCTCTCTCTCTCTCTCTCTCTCTCTCTCTCTCTCTCTTTCTTCCTCTCTCTCTCTTTCCTTCAGCTGAGATCCAGCACTGTCTGGTGAATGCTGGTGACGTGGGCTGCGGCGTATTCGAGTGTTTCGAGAACAATTCTTGTGAAATCCGCGGACTGCAGGAGATCTGCATGACCTTCTTGCACAACGCTGGCAAGTTCGACTCCCAGGTACAGTACAGTAGGTGCCCCGCCAAAAAGAGTCTTTCCCTCTCTCTTTCTTTCCTTCTCTCTCTGGCCCCCTCAGCGCCCCCCTGCTCTCCCACGGAGGTCGTGTCCCTTCGTGGCAGGCGGAGAATGACCCTGTGCCTGGCCAAAGCCAGCTGGCACTGCCTCGGGCCCGGCTAAGGTTTCACGAGGTGCAGGTGGATTTGGAGCGGAGAGTTTGCAGCCTGAAATGCAGTCTCAAGATGCTGTGAGCTCTGCGTCACTGTGGCCCATAACCCTTACGTTAAAACATAAATGAGCACGCTCTTGCATTGCGGGCTCATGTTAAGCCCCCAAAAGCAAGGCACCCTCTGCATATACTGTTATTCAGCTTTTAATATGAAAGCATTTTATTCATTAACTCCTACTCATTATTCTGTGACTATTGTGTATTATTCTTTAACTACTATGAAACTAATATGTGAGTAGTATATATTTCTAAAAAAAAGCATTCAACTGAAGTATGGGCCACATACAGTGGGGTCCTCAAGTCTAAGTCCACATTAAAAATCTGGGCTGTTTGTTATGTAAGCCTGGAAATAAATGACAAAGGTTTATAGTTTAGAAAATATTTGTATTATTGTATTAAAGAACCATTTTTGTAAATATTTTTCAAGAACCCACACATTGAAGGTTTTTATTCCATTGGAAGTGTACATGTGTGTAATGGTCAGCCTACATGTTCTGTTAATTTAAAGGGGAAAAATAATCCTCTACAGACAAGACATGTCTTCATAGTTTAATACACACTTACTGTTTAGTGAATACAACATGCGACCCATGCAAAAATGTGGGCTACACAAAAGTTATGGTACCATTTAAAATTTCCACTGTGATTAAACTAGAAATTGCTCGCTCACATACGTGGCCAGTAAACACGACTCTGATTTTGATTGTAGACCAAAGCTAGAATAAAGGTACCGTATGTAAATCTGATCTGTTACATTAAGTTGTGATTCTGTAAACACTGAAAAGGTTCCTCACACTTTCACAAATCAAGAACCAGCCACTGAATGGTTCTCTGGGGAAAAGAGAGTTGTTGTTATATCGCACCGTTATTTTGGAAGAAGCGTCTTGCTTGTCCTCTGTCTGTTACGGTGATGGGAAGATTTGAATCTTGTGTATTTGCAGGGAAAGTCCTTCATCAAAGATGCTCTGAAATGCATGGCCCACGGCCTGAGGCACAAATTCAGCTGCATCAGTCGAAAATGCCTGGCCATAAAGGATATGGTGTTCCAGCTGCAGCGCGAGTGCTACATGAAGCACAACCTGTGTTCGGCAGCGAAGGACAACGTTAATGTCATCGTGGAGATGATCCACTTCCAAGACTTATTCCCTAAAGGGTGAGTGCGGCTCCACACGCAGCTACAGGCAACTCCACTGCGCAGCTTCCTGCAGGTTCCCATTTTTTACACAGAGCACCATTTAATGCACCGGTCATTTACTTTTTGCAAACAAGCCATTTCTGCTACTACTGCGTTATGTGCGTTTGAGTTTGTATATATAAAACAATGGCAGCCACTGAGTGCTCAGACCTACCGTACACTGTGTATTTGGGAATATTATTTCCCAATTAGCTAATGGGTACTTTTCCACCCAAAAATACGTCTGCGGCTAAATAAAACCCCACAAAAGCAAAATGTTCATATTTTGGTGCATTTGTTTTTCTGCCTGATGTTTGCAAATGGAATTGAATAATGGGCTAAGTGAGGGAACCATTAGGGCCCAGCCGTTAAATGGTTCTTTGTACATGTCTCATGAAAAGGCCCATGCTGTCACTTGGTTGGTGACATAACCTTCCACTGCGGCGGCACTGCAGCCGTCTTCGTTTTGCTGGAGTGCGGAGCTGCAGAGGTCCAGCCTGTAAGGTGGCATAGAGCAGAAACAAGTTCCTTCATGGCTGATGGAGCCTGAAGCTACAGACCACCAGGGTTCCCTGTAATCATGGCCCATTTTGGCTAAATTCAGATTACACCTTTATTGCTTACCCCCGATTTACAATTTAGATCTTCCTACCTTGAAGACACACATCTGGGTTTGTAAGTGACCCCTATTTGTCATTAGTGTTAACTGCATCATTTAAGGACCTAGATGGACATCTTTTATCACTAGACTGGCTGCTGCTGACATATTTTATGTCAAGCTAAGTATGAAACACTCTTACATCCAATTTATTTTTTAGTCAGATCTGATCTTTTTGCCTTGGAGGAGATCCATTCACACTGCAAAAAGTATAAAAGTGGCTCAAATCCAGTCTTTGTCTTCATATGTGACAAATGTAAGGCTCTTCACATTAAATGCCTTATATTGGCCAGTTCCATTTTTGCCTTGGTGGAGGAATGTTAAATTCCCAATACAGAAAGTCCAAAAGTGGCCCAAACCCATTTGTGACAGATTTGATCTTAATGGTCTTTTCAACATTAAGATTAAAAGTTTGTTTTTTGTTGTTTTTCATGATATATGTGGTTTATTCGTGTGCAGTTATCAGTCATTTGCATACGCAAGTTTATTCAGGGTACAGATTTGTTCACACTAAACATAGACATGGATTTCTTAGGCTACAGATACATTGATTGATTTCAGAACTACATTTGAAAGTGGCCCAAATCTCCAGATGCAAGACGCTTCACATTACGCGCCTTATGTTGGCCAGTTCTATTTTCGCCTTGGCGGAGGAATGTTAAATTCCTGCTACACAAAGTCCAAAAGTGGCCAAAACTCATTTGTGACAGATTTGTTTTTTGTTTTTTTGTCTATCGCTGTAAGCAATCTGGTATCTGGAGATTTGGGCCACTTTCACGTGTGGGTCTGAAACCAGTTAGTGTATCTGTAGCCTAAGTGATTCATGTTTAGTGCGAACAAATCTATACCCTGAATGGACTTAATATATATGCAAATAATTGATGCCTTCACGTGAATTAACCACATTTATCATGAAAAACAACAGAGGAAAGCAGCACAAGCCTTTGTTGAAAAGATCGTTAGCTCTAAACAGCTCTCAGCTGTTGATGATTAGGAGGGAAGGTTAAAAAACTCAAGGTTCTTTAATGCCTCTGCAGTGTTTACTAGCAGAAACCTAAGAAGTTGCCATGCGGTGAACATGGGGCGGTGATACGTGCATGCACAGTGGAAAAAGACATGAATTCTGATATGACCCTCATTAAGGTGGCATGGCCAGGAATCGGATATGTGTCTGATCTAGGGCCACATATGAACGTTTCTCAAATCCGACAAAAAATTATCAGCTCTGAGAAACATCAGATCTGTGTCACATTAAGGCAGAAAACTGGAGCTGTGCCACGTAGCGTAGGTCTTGTTCAGACAGGCTTCTCAAATTAAGTTTTTCCAGCACATCTGAATTGAGCCAGATTTTCTGCTGTCTGAACCGCAGAAAGCCACATGATCAGATTAAAATTACATTTATATCAATCTGATCTAAATCAGGTCTCTGGACATGAGACTCCAGAGTTCGACCTGTCAGATTGGATTTCATGTGGTTTTATCGTCTGTATGAGGCGCCGGCATTGACACTCAGACCATGTGACAAGAAAATCACTGCTACATATTGCACATTATAGCTACTTCTAGTTGCTGCGCGATCTAGTAATTAAGTAACAGTACGCATCAGAATCTAAGCCCTTAAATGCACTTGGTGTTTTTCTTGCCCCTCTCTAGTCTGCTCATGTGGAAACAAGAGCAAATGAGCAAATATGGGCTAAAATCCGACCACACCAATTTGATTGGCTCACTTTTAACATAAAATATATTAACAGTAAAAATCAGATTTAAGAAACAAATCTATTTAACTAGATCACATTGAGGGAGGTGGTTTAGCTTCAGTGAAAACTGGCCAGGTTGTGATGTTGATCGATCTGTGATGGTCTGGAGTTCTCCTAGTTTGACAGTAACTAAAGTAATGTAATAACAAAACCTGATCAGAGACCAGTCATGTGGTGTGGTGTCACTGATATAGGGTTACATAGGTGGCATAAATCTCATCTGGAATAACTGGACTATTACGAGTCGGTGTAGAAGTCAAAGCTCTTAAAAATGGCAGATAGATTTTTCCCCTTTGCTTTAGTGTGCCTCGTGCTCATGAGTCTCCTTCTCTTTTCCTTTTGCTCTCAGGCCGTATGTGGAGCTGGTGAACATCCTGCTGGGCTGCGGAGAAGAAGTGAAGGAGGCCATTGGCCGAAGTGTGCGTGCGCAGTGTGAGCAGCACTGGGGCGCTCTCTGTGACAGTCTGAGCTTTTGCTCCTCGGCGCCTCCGGCAGGCGTCCCCGACCGCCGCCCGGCCAGCCCCTTGCACCCTGAACACGATCACCCCAAAGGCTCACGCCAAGGCGAGAAAGAAAAGCCCGGAAAAGGGGGCTCTGGGACTCACCCCAAGGGCCGTGGCCAGGGCTCCCGGCGGGCCAGCCTGGATGCCCCCATGACTGAACAGGAGGACCCTGAGACCACTGACATCCGGAGGTGAAGGGACAGGACGCCACTGTCCTGCTTGTGACGCATCACTCTAGTCGCCTCCCCAGCACAGACTGAGCAACAGAAAAAAGGGGACGCTGAAAAAAATAGTGCTTTGAATTTACTCGATTCAAATCCGTTGGTTCCACATATATAGAACATATCACTGCTGTCATATAAAACCTCTCCAAGCAACGTAATGGTCATAAAAAATGGTCTCCTCACAGTAAAATGTCCTTCTCCTGTGAAACTAGCCTTTCAGAGATTTTGGTTTCATTACGACAGCAACAACAAATGACATCAGCACCGTTATTGTCTTTCACTTTCCTGACTTTTGCCAGTGAATGTGTTCAAGTAATGCTTTTTTTGAATCAGGTAAACTCAACACACTGTAGTTTTTCAGTGCTGTCCTCGCCCAGTGAAGCTCTCCTCCTCTCCTTTCTCCTCTACCAGTCATTCCAGCACTACCAGACTGTACATTTATTTTTTGCAGGGTATTTGTGATGTAGCTCATTTTGATACTGCAGAACGCGTAGTTCGGTTCGTTCTTTCGTTCGTCGTCGCAGCAGTGGTTATGGTTCAGCTCTAACATAGCATCTCTCAAATCATACCCTCTGTAAGATTTGATCTCTTGTTATTTATTTTATTCTTTATGCAATGTTTGAATATAAAAAATGTACATATAAATCCATGTATATCTATATTTATATAAACATGTATAAATATAGTCCTCGTATGCAGTACGCATATACTATATGTAATATAGTATATATACTAAATATAGAACGCTTGTTGTATCACTCACATTATGGCACCTACTACAATTGAACTGTAGATATGTAACATATTTTTTTTTTGTTGTTGTTTGTTTCAAAGTTGGAAATGTGTGTATTGTAATTTTAAATACCTGTTGAATAAATATAAACTGTACAGTAATGTCCAGGTCTGGCACATCAGACGGGGAAGGGCTGATCGATAGCAGTGTAGACTCCTGGCCATGATTGTCAGATTTATGTTAGAAATTGTAATGCACCCCAGTTAGACACCCCAGATGTATTTATAATCATACACCATAACATGATGCAATCACAGGCGCTCTCAAGTCCCAGAAAGATGAAGTGTGCGCGATTATATCACTAATGTGCCACTTATGCACAGCTTGGGACTTCACCCTAAACACATTAGTCTGACAGGGGGACGCAGCAGCTCGCAGAGTGTGTCATGGAAAGCTGGGCTGCTTGTGTTTCAGCCAGCTCTTCAGACAGCCCTGCTGATTCCAAGTTAAAAAATAGCAATTCTCTCTCTCTCTCTCTTTCTGTCTCTCTCTCTCTCTTTCTGTCTCTATCTCTCTTGCTCACACTCTCTCTCTCTCTCTTTCTGTCTCTCTCTCTCTCTTTCTGTCTCTCTCTCTCTTTCTGTCTCTCTCTCTTTCTGTCTCTCTCTCTTTCTGTCTCTCTCTCTTTCTGTCTCTTTCTTTCCGTCTTTCTCTCTCTCTCTCTTTCTGTCTCTCTCGCTCTCTCTGTATCTCTCTCTTACTCTCTCTCTCACTCTCTCTTATTCTCTGTCTCTCTCTCGTTCCTGACATCACATGAAATTGCAGATGGTAAGACTACTGCACATGATGATGATTTTGTAGCACTTATTGCACAATAATTAAAAATCATAAAATTTGATGGTTGTTTTCTTTTTACATGTATATTTCTTGGCAAATCTCATCTACATCAGAATCTACTACAGTGCCGGCCTGCAGAACAGTTACGACATTTTATTGGACCCTATTATGGTTCAAGATAAACCAGGTGAACCGTGGAGACTAATTCAGAGCATTCTAGAGACCTCCAATGACCAGTGTGCCGCACCGACCCACATCTACGTGTGCTGGGGAGTCTTGGGTTAAGTGTGCCTTTGCATTTAGTCATTAAAGGAGAAAACCGCTTTGCCTTATTTTTTAGCATCACTGATTCATTAAGATATAAACCAAGTGACTCAGGGTGGTTTGATTTGAGATGGTCTGCTGCATTTTGGCCTAAAATACATTGTACATACAGGGTATTATAGGCCAAAAGAAAACTTCGCTTTTAAGTTAAGCACTGTTTTTCTGTAATCAAAAGTATATATACAGCGGGTCCTCGAGTTACAACAGTCTTAACATACAACGTTTCGAGTTTATGATGCTCACTTCCACTTAGGGATGCACCGATCGATCGGCCAGCGATTGGAAACAGACGATTTTTGGCCTGATCGGCCGATCACTCACTCATGTTGCCAATTTCAAACCGATCTTGCGCATGCGCTTTACTTGCAGCACCGACGCGCGTGCATTCAGGCTGCGTTCACGTGAACGCTCAACGGAGGCGTTTCTCCGGGAGCGCCCGCCATTCAGATCTGCTCAACAGCGATTGGTTGCCGCTGCTGCGCTCTCTGCGTGGAAGACACATCTACTGCCAAGCATCAACAAGACGCCTCTCGTAAACGCAGCCTCAGACGTGCCGACACGTCCGCCCTTTGGAATTTCGTTACTTTGAACAAAGTGGATGAAAAAGTTGTACGTCTCGGAGATGCCAAGCAGCAGAAGTGAAAAAGCATTGATTTACTGGGAAATCAACAAAGATCGTTTCCCTTTACTTGCTTCACCTGTCCGAGCCTCTACCCCTCTGCCCCATGCACAAGCGTTGAGTGTGAGCACTCGTTTAGCTTGGATGGAAATGTGGTAAATGAAAAATGAAACGGAGACAGAAATGCTTTTCTTTACCAAAGTTTTTTCCAAACTAATTTTGTTCTTTTTGTGGCTTTTTGCCGAGACGAAAAGGTGCCAAGTTATTTTTTGTTCAGACACTGCGCCCTTATTATTTGAAAGCATATGATAAACTTTAGTTGTATTTGCATTATATTGAGCTTTATTTGGAGGTGTATATATTACATTTTATAAGTACCACATTACATTCAAAAAGTTGAAACTAATTGTTTTTTGTGTGTCGATGTTGCAGCAGCTCTAATTTTCTGTTATCTGGGGAAAATATCGGAATCGGAAAAATCTGTATCGGCCGATCACACTTACACGAAAATCGGTAATCGGAATCTGCCAAGAAATTTGCAATCGGTGCATCCCTACTTCCACTCGACTTACACTGTTAGCCTCATACCTATGGACTACGTGGGCGAACTTGATCGGTTGCGCACGTTGGAAGAATACGCAGTAACGCATGAGCGAGGGAGTTTTACGTTTACGGCATTTAGCAGACGCTCTTATCCAGAGCGACGTACTTAAGTAGTCCACAACTGTTCTTAAACCTGTAAAGCTATACTTAAATCAACAACAGCTATTTAACCAAGTTACTGC
>JBBPDE010000128.1:1446502-1462236 GCA_037974605.1 Nannopetersius ansorgii
TATATATATACACACACACACACAATTTGAAATATCAAAATTTGACCAAAACTGACCAATAGAAAAATTACTTAAAGTGACATGATTACATTTCTATCCATTGAAACTAATGATCTAAACAAATGTGGCTTTAAAGCAATTACATTTTGTGTAGAATACTTATCTATGTGTATACATGTAGTTACACACACACACGCGCACACACACACAGCAAGGATCAGGTTTTTATTATGGTGGATACGGGGTTGGGTTTGGGTGTAAATCCTTGCCCCATATAGCCTGCTGCCCTCTTGGATAAAATTACTGTGGTGATGTAAGCACAAGGACAGGCCAGGAGTCCAGAGCGAGTCTATACAAGCACTTTCCATCCCCAACCAGCTTGAGATCCAGCCAGAGCCACAGCACCGCCACAACTGCCCTTTTCCACACACACGCACACACAGGTAAGCTGGAGACACTTTTTCAGACGCGGTTCAGCTGAGTGAGCATGCGGCGTGCTGCCTGTGTGTGTGTGTGTGGTGGGTTCCTTGTCCACAGAACACCTGCTGACAGGCACGTGGTGGGAATGGCTATGAGCATCTGCTCATCTTTAATCAGTGATTTCACGGTGACCTTATGTGCCCTGGTGTTTAGAATAAGCCGATAATGAATTTGTTCTAGTGTGTAATGGCATAACGGGACAGCAGCTATGGCTCAGTATCGTTCTGCAAGGAAAATGAAAAAAGAGCACTATGATATAAAGTAAACATTTAAAATATGTTTAAATATGTGTATAAATATAGTCACATTTCTACATTTCATTATTAATAATTAATATAAAAATGTCCATTGTAAGAATGTTATACCTTCTCTTTCCGTATACATAAAGACCAGCATTTGGTGGTTTCCAATTCGACACACAATTTCGTTGTTTTTAAGCACAATGACGATAGAGAATTCTATTCTATTCTATAAAATAAAAAAACACCAAAAAACACACACTACACATCTAACCCACCTAAAAAGTGAATTAACAATTCCTTCAGTGCTGAAGAGACCAGGAACCCCCTAGAATAAGTGAAGGTTATGGGAACTCCAAGGACCAGGATGGTGAACCACCGGTGTGAGGACACGTTTAACTGTGGAATCCCGAAGAGTTGCATGCTTTATGAGCAATTTCTCAACTCGAGAGACAGTGGATGTGTGACACTGCTGTTCTGTCACTTTAAAACCTTGTGTGTGTGTGTGTGTGTGTGTGTGTGTGTGTGTGTGTGTGTGTGCACGTGTGTGTGTGTGTGTGTGTGTTTGTATGTACAGAGGACCGAGGATGCAGACTGCACACCACAGTCTCACCAAGCAGAGACAGCAGCAGGCACTGGCCCTCAGTAGAGAAGCCAAAGGAGGTGAGACACACACACACACACACACACACACACACACACACACACACTAAATAACTACCTAGCATCCTAGCTGTTCACACTCTCTTAGTTGGTAGGCTCGAGCTCAAATAAACAAACTTACTCACTGCTGCCACCTTGTGTTGTAGCTGTTACAGCACCAAATCAGAATGACTTCTGACTAATGAAGCATCTCAGCAATAGTTCATTCTTTCTTATAGTGACATTCATTTGCCCCAGTCTAACTGATGAACGTTCAGTTAAACTCAGTTTGTTTTGATGTAAACAAATGCTTGTGAAATAATACCTGTGGCTTAAACATTACTGTCCCATTAAGCATTCCACCTAAATTTCCAACCCTGTTCGCCATTCTAATTTCAAAAATACGTGCCCTGTGGCCTGTATAAAATGCTGTGCATGTTATTTATGCACCGACTACTTATTAGTTACACACACACAAAAAAAATTATGCCAGTACCATGTCAGTGTCATTGCTGTGCTGAGCATGATCCACTCACAGGTGGTCCTTTGGGGGTTAAACCATTAATGAACAGAATAAATGGGGCTTACAAATCATACAGGGACAGACAGACTACAGTCTAAGGTAAGGAGATCTGATAAAATAGACTAATGAGTGTAGATGGCTAGTAGGTTCATCTAATGAAGTGCCATTCATTGTACATTTGTTTGTTTGTTTTTGTTATTGAGTTCTAATCTTGAATCAGCTAACACTAGGGCTAACTTACATAGAGTTATGTAGGGGGTCGAGCACATGGGGGAAACTTTTCCGTCATCAGTGGATGGGGTAACTCTGAGAACAAAGACTTTTTCATTTCGGGTTTCAGCTTTCGTAGCATAGTTAGCCGAGCTAGAAATGAAGCACTTTCCCGAGACATCTCATACACACCTTACCAATGGCACTGGCCAACACTCTCCCATTAACATAGTATACAATAAGTTACACACTAAATAGTTGGGGTTTTTTTTTCTAATTTGTTGCAGTGCTTCAAGTGGGTAGCATTTGCTTCTGTTTTAGGACAACTTACACACTTGTGCAAGTGTGAGCAAAGCTGTTGCACTTCTTAGATTTACATCACTTGGGAGACGCTTTTATATAAAGCATAATATAGTTTTTGCCCAAGGACACTTACTGGTGTAGCACGGTGTTTTGGCCAGGGTAGGTACTGAACCCCATGGATCTGCTTGGAAGGCAACAATTTTACCCACTACACCAAACCAACCACAGTGTAACTTATAGATATCAGCACGGATCCCACAAAAAAAGGGGGGGGGGTCTCTAAATCTTCATTTTGACATAACATGAGGTTACACTATTGTGCGAGGCAAAAATTCTATAAACCAGATTTTCTGGTAAAATCTTTCTTTTGAGACTTGGGATGTAGGCTAGAACTGGCCTTCTGGTGTCAAAGCTGTGGAGCCTAAATTGACTGACAACAGCAGCGGCTGATCAAAGGCGTTCTACAGGGTCACGTGAGCCACAAGCTCAGGGTCCTGCGTCACGGTGTAAAGAGAGAACCCACTGCTTCCAGAGACACTGTCCTCTATGTATGCGTTTGCATTTTTTGGGGGGTGAGCTCAGCTGTGCGCATGTTTGGCCCCGCGGCTCCTCAAGCACAGTAAATCTGAGCCTCCGCGGGACATTCTGCTGAAGTGAATTTTCCTCAGTGTTTCCTCATCCAGCTATTTATACACAGATCAGTCATAGCATCAGAACCACTTACCCAAAATTGTGTAAACCCTCTTCATCAAAACGGCTCCGACCCAGGAGGGTATGAAGAACTCCGATGGTGTTCTGAGGTATCTGGCATCAACACATTAGCAACAGATCGTGTAAGTCGTGTAAGTTGCGGGTTTGGGCTTCAATGAACTCGTTTGTCCAGTAAATCTCACAGACGCTCGATCAGGTTGATATTGGAGGCCAGGTCAATGCTGTAAACTCTGCACCATGTTCCTCAAACCATTTCCTGTAATCCTAAGAGCAAAACCAATTTTACAGAGAAATCTCACTTTCTAATCTACTGGTTAAATGATATGTGAAATGTGTGTATCAGCACTGTTTAAGGGAGAATAGCTATGAAAGAAGTCTGTTTTTGTTTTTAGTGGGTCTGAACCTTGGGAAGAAGGTCAGCGTGCCAAAAGACGTTATGATGGAAGAGCTGAACCTGACGTCAAACCGGGGCTCCAGAATGTTCCAGGAAAGGCAGAAGAGAGTGGAGAAATTCACAGTGGAGGGCACGGCTGATGGATCTGCTATCATATATGTAAGCTATAAAAAAGTCTTGCTGGCTATTTTAATCAGAAGCTTCTCCCAAATATCAGACCCATGCCAGCAGACTGACCTTGTAAAAATAAAACAAGGACAGTCTGCAGGCAGGTAAGCGCATTTATATCCCTCTGGATGGTGGAAGGTTTGTGCTTTAGGAGAGGTGCAGCTTCTCACTTTAAAAAAACAACAAACCAGGAGATCATTGGGTTGATTCTGTACAACTGAATAACATCTGATCACCTGCAACCACATTCTGGGCTGAATCACCTGCTATACATTTCAGTCAATCTTACGAGTAGATACGGCTGGTTCTTTAATGTGGACTCTCCATACTTTTGACTGTACTGAGCTGATAATATGTGTCCTGTTCCACAGTGTATATATAGTGAAACAACACCAAAACATGCTGGAAAAATCCAAATGAAGCCTGTCGGACTGCTTACACCTCTCACTGCTGGCTCTCTACTTAGTATGTGACCAGGGTTTATGATATTTGTGGCTATTCACTTCTTCCTGGCAGAGCAGGAAGACTTTAAGAATGGTTTAAATATCAGCTAAATGCAAACTGACTTTGTGTCAGAGGTCAGAAAATAATGAAGACATCGCTTTGGGCAGTTCAGAGCCAACTAAAGGCCTAAAGTCAAGTCTCAGTTCCAAAACGGCAGAACGTAACTGTGCAACTGAAGAAACGTTCACCTAAAATCAGAATGCCTCATTTGTACTTATTTGGACAAGACATATGGGGTGTCCAAGAGGCTTTACACTGGAGCTGTGAGGCTAATGAAGCAAAAACGTAATGGAAACTCTTCAAATCTTCTGAGCTGACAGACTTTTTTAGGCTCGTAACTCCAATGCAAGACCAGCAAAGCTAAACTCAGACACCTGGGTCAAATTGTCTGGACAAATTGACTACATTTGGGGTATGTGGACAATTTTGGGTGAGAACCACTGTTGGAAAACTAATGATGGAACATCCTGATCGTCCTTTTTTAAATCAGATTTTTTAAAATATAAACATATTCCTTGGTTTCCTTTCAGAACAACCAGTATCCGAGCCAGCTCCAGAACCAGACAGCCGCAGACCTACAGGGAGGGAAAGAGAACCTGGCGTACCCTGTACCTGGTAAACACAGTCTGGTTACCACTCTGATGAGCACTGTGGCCAAGAAAGGCAGCCCCAGCGTCCTTGCTCCAGGTAGAGCAAAGGATCGGGATTGGCGTTAAAGAAATTCTCCACTCAAAAGGGCTAACAGCTAGCTATGAGTGACAGCGAGTGGGAGAGTGGTCAGCGTGAAGCTTTTATATTAAACGCTGAGCGCCCCTTACTAGCTTTCACTTGTTGTTAGCAGGGTTTGCAGTTTTGGGTGAAGTCTTCCTTTTTGTGTTACTTCAGTCCCAGGGGGTTTACAGGACAGATATTAGTCTGTTGTAATGATCAAATGCCAGTGGAAAGACGTGACAGGCCAAGTTTCAGTTTCACTCTTAACTAATGTGTGAATAACTGTTTTGTTGTCATTTACTGCTGGAAAAGCTACATTCAGTTATAACAGATACTGTGATAACACTATTAATAAGCTTAATTAAATCAGCTGGCTGTAGCCTGATATACCTTTGGAGCACGTCTGTTCTCCACACAGACTGTCGCAGCACACACTGATGAAGGAAGTCTGCACCAGACGGACTGTGTAGACACTTATCAGTTAAGCTACTGGATCACATTACACCCATATTCCCTAATGAGTCTCACTTAACACATGCAGGCACTCCTGATATATGATTACCACAATGTTCCCTTTTCAACCCCCTAAATAAGCCCTCATCTCCTCTTTCTGTGTCTCTAACCATGTTTGGCCCCACAGGGGGCCTGAATGACGCACTGAACCTTTGAGGTAAGACAGTGCAAGGAAACCCCATCTAATGCGTCTCTGAAGGTCATAATGAAGGCAGGGAGGGTCAGGGAGGGTATGAGGGTTGTTTCCAGGGCTAAATAGAACAGAGTCCTTTCTTTGGGACTGAAGTCCAACCCTTCTGCTGAGCTTAAACACAGCCTGGGTTCACATCCTGGTACTGAAATATAAAGCCTTGATTTTGGTACTCCAAGCCTCATAAGCCTTTGGACAACAGTAATTATAGAAAAGAATACACAGATCAACCCTAACATTAAAAGCACCTGTCTAGTATTGTGTAGGTCCTCATGTCACCAAAACGGCTGTGGTCCATCAAGGGATGGACTCTGAAAGTGTGCTGTGGTATCTGCAGCAGGGCGTTAGCAGCAGGTACGTTAAGTCCTGTAAGTTGGGAGGCAGGGTCTCCATGGATTGGAATAGATTCTCTAGCACATCCCACAGATCGGACTGAGATCTGAGGTTCTTTGTCATGTTCCACAAACCATTCCACAAAATATTGAGCACTATTCTGCCGAAAGGAGCCACTGCGGTTAGGGAATGCTGTTGCCGAGTACCTGGTCTGCAACAGTGTTCAGGTGGGTGATATGTGTCAAAGTAATGCCAGAACCAAAGTTTCAGTAGTACGTTGCCCAGAACATCACACCTCCTCCGTCAGGGTTTGTCTTCTTTCCTAGTGCACCCTGCTGCCCTCTGTTCAACAGGTTAGCCACACACTCGCATCCAGCCAGCTGTGATAAGACCAGGGCACCTCCTTCCATTGCTTACGTGCCCACAGTAAGGACTTTTGGAGGTCAGACTGTGATTATAAAGCCCAAAAAAGTTGTGGTGCTCTGTCTGATGTCTTTCTATCATAGACAGCATTAACGTTCAGCAATTTGTGCCACAGCAGCTCTGCTGTGAGATTAGGCCCCGACAGGCTGGCCTTTGCTCCCTACACACAACAATGAGCTCTGGGTCTTCGTGACCCTATCCCATTTCAGCCCAGTGGCCTGTCCTTCCTGAGATCACTTTTGGAAGGTACTAATTACTGCACACCTGCATAGTGATTACGTAGAGACAGGGACTGGACTGGGACCAAAAATCGTCTGGGGCATTTTGAGCCGAGACTGCCATTCTTCTCGCGATCGTTCCAGGGGTGGCGGGCTGGGGGGCCTTGGGGGGTGTGCTGACGGGATTCCGCCCGGGTATGCCAGATGGCCAGTCCAGACCTGTTATTTTGGAGATTCTTTGATCCTGAGCTCTACTCATCACAATTCAGCCGTTTTCAGGGTCCCACAGATCCTTATCCTCACCGACTCTTCCTGCTTCCAACATAGACATGCTCTTATACATCGTCATTTGGTAGCTGATCAGTTGGATCTGGCATGTCATGGTCATAGTGGCCATAGAAGTGTTATGAAGGCAGGACCCCCCCCCCCAATTATGGAGGGGTATTTCACACTCTGTGGCATGTTGTGAGCATGAAAAATACTAAAATTTTGCAGAGCAGGGGAGCTCCAAGATTACGGATGGACCCACTGGGTTCATTTATTGTCCAGACCTAAATGTAGTATGGTGCACTTTTATGACCATGTTTTTTTAATGGCTCTTCTGCATGCAGGTTATTCTGGTCCTCTGAAAGAAATTCCTCATGAAAAGTTCAACGTCACAGTAATTCCCAAATCCTACTGCTCACCGTGGAGAGAGGCACTGGGAAACAACGAGGAGCTCCTGGCCTCCCTGAACGCACGGCTACCTCAACCACAGCCCCTCCAGGCTGTTAACTACAGGTGCTTTAACAGGTGAGGGAGCACACACCACACACAGGGACAAATTACAGCAGCTTACAAACAGCAAAGCCCTAGCAAGTCCATCTTATACACTTTTATGGACAAAAGTATTGGAATGCCTGATCATTACATAGAGACTTTAATGACACTTAGACTTTAATATGAAGTTGCTCCACAAGATTTTGGCGTTTCTGTGGAAATTTGTGCTTGTTCAATCTGTAGAGCTTTTTGAGGTCAGGCACTGATGTTGGATGAGAAGGTCTGGCTCACAATCTCCATTGCAGTTCATCCCAAATGTGCTGGATGGGGCTGAGGTCAGGACTCACTCAGTCGTGTCTTTATGGAGCTCACTTTGAACACTGGGACACAGTCATGCTGGAATAGGTTCTTCCCCAATCTGGGTCCACAAAGTTGGAAGCATGGTGCTGTCCAAAATGTCTTGTTCTGCTGAAGGCTGGCTTTCACGTAGGCCTGAATAACATGTCCCAAAACTTTTGTCCATCTACTGTATCTACACAGCCTAATCCATAACTAAAAAAAATCAGGCTGAAATCGGTAAAACTGACTAGTGTTTGTATGCAGAAACAGGTGGACCGCCATGTTCCTGAACCCATAAAACCCAAAAACAGAACTTATGAGGGTTGATTGACAGCTGCAGTGATAAGAACAAGAGTCCAGAGGGATACAAGCCACACAGGCATCAGACTCCTAAGAGAGTCCAAAAAATGCATTGCGTTTTGGCGCCATCCATGTAGGGCTGAAGAATCCGAAGTCTTTGAGAAGAAGCTCCTAAAATAACCGTTTCCTCAGAGGAGGCTTATAGTGAGTGCTAAAGTTTATTCTCTGCAGTAACAAAAGCCGAAGTGAGATGGTGCTAAGAAAAGTGACAACGGGGTTCAGCTGGAGGTTTCGCCACACCACCACATCATCAGCGATTATCTGTTCTAAACAGGCCCAGGCGCGGGGCAGCACTATCAAATTATCATCTCCAATTATTTGTGGAGCTGGAACTGGCCCCCATGTCATTTGGGCCCGTGTTTCCACGGTGTCTTCCCATATGAAATCATATCCTGGCTTTGGCATCAAGGCCGTCCGAAGTGGATATAGTGACGAAGGACCTATTTAAACTCAAAATAAGAAAGAACTGCCAGCCCCCCCCGCCTCTGCCTTTCACAGCCCCCTGACTGATGGCGCACGGAAAGGCATCAGGTGTCTCTGGACTGAAATTGCATCACTGCTTTGATTTAGTGTTGAGTCGGGCGGAGAGGTTGAGGTAATGATTCCAGATAATATCCATGGAAGCTTTTTTCTCGGTGTACTCCAGAGTGCCAGGTTCAAGAATAAGCTCTGTTGTGTCGCTATGCTCACTGACTACAAGGAGTGCTGATAGTCCTGAAGGAGTCCCATTTCAGGTTTGATAAGAATATACCACAAAACTGGATCAAAATACTGCAGTGAAATGTCTGGTATGTGTACATGAAGCCTACTTTCATTAAGTATTTCCTTTTGTGTTAGAAATTTTGGTTGAGCAGTCAGAATGGAGAAGCTTGCAGGTGGGATTTTCATAACAGTGATGATGGTGAGAACCAGGGCTGTGATTTCTACAAAGCAAATAAAACCAAAGTGGGCGTTTTTATATGATGGAACCAGTAGTAGTACTTCATGGAAAAACATAATTTGGATACTATTTTGCTATAAAACACCTACATGTATCCACCATGAAGAGATTAAAAACAAATAGGCAAAACTGTTAACTTAAATCAGTGATTCAAGCATGAGGCAGTGTTTTTTTCAGACATTTAGTTCCTCTAGAGTGATGCACTTCATCAAATCATTCTGAATGTTTACATTTTTCCAGGAGATTTGCTGCAAGTGTTCAAAACAACTGATCTTTTGTAAAACAATTTAGCAAAAATGATTGGTCTACAAATGTTTGGTGGGCAGTTTCACCCAACATTAACTGAAATAATAATAATTACTGACTCCCTCTTCCCTCTCAGAGTTGCAATGCCGTTTGGGGGTCTCATGCACAGTAAGAGAGTGATCCCCGTCATCAGCTTCGAGGCACTGGAGTCCCAGAACTTGCCCGGCATGGCACCGGACAGAATGTCCAGCAGACGCAACTTCAACAGAGCACCTCGAGGGTGGGGTTCTGGATACGTACCTGAATCTAACGAACTCTGAGCCCACCAGGGACACGCCCACGAGAGTGGCTGAGAGACTGTAGGGCTGACCTGTTGCTGTCTCATGATCATGGACAATCCCTCTGGGTTTGCTGGTGCAGGTGGCCAAGCCGGGGTGGTCAACGTTCTCACAAAAACACAGTTAAGTGTCATTGCTAAGCAGTAATGAGGCTAGAACTGGAATTAAAGTTTGACTTCTAGACTCCATTAGTCAAAATGTATCCATGCACACAGCTGGGGTAAGCTTGAGAGGGTTAGATCTTCACGAGTAACGTTGGCCACACCTGCTTCAGGCTTAAAGGTGAAGTAGTTTGGTTAAAAAAATGAAACATGAAATAATTTTACCCTTATTCACAGGCATGTGTCCAAAATTATGCATGTAGCCATGAGGCTGACACAGCTAACAAGTGCTGGAGGCTTGTAGCCCATTCATTTCTATCATTCAAACCACAGGCCTAAATTATTACCCATTTGCATCGAAGCATGTGACCTCAGTAATCTTAAACAGACTTGTGTATGCAGTTTGACACTGGGTGACATAGACAATAGTACAAGTATGGACATCTGGTACAGAATGTGTCTCAGACATACGAACAGGTCTACAATACCCTTGAACGAAGAAACTGCCAGATCCAGCAGCAGACACCCATGCAGCAGAAGAAAACTGTGTACGTGTTTATTCTTTCAATCTACTCCTTCAAGACAAATTTAGTCGTGTTTAGAATTGCCAACAGTTCAGCAATTACAACATTTAAAGAATGTAAAAGAAAAACAGAAAATATCCTGACAGTCACTTATGGCATTATGGCACATTTTAATGACACATTGTACCAGTTCAAGGGATAAAATTTTTTCCTTAAAGAAAGTCAGGTTCTTTTTGTCTGTGGTGTTTATCGCAACCAGCCTAAAAACATCAGTAATGGGGAGAAAGAAAGGGGAAAAAATCTAAAAAGCAACAGTGGAGTTAAAGCCTGTCCCTCACAGCTGTTTATCAAGAGCTGCTACACATAAGAACAGCAATGGCAACAGTTTTCCCTCCAAAAACACAATCGTTTTACACTTGAGATCACAGCTGATTTGTGAAGTAGCAGATTAAACACTATTACTGACTAAAAAGGTTTCACTCAACACAACCATTTCAGGGAGGGGCGTAACACAAGGTCATTTCCAAACTGTCCGTGGGTGCAAGCCAGCATTTAAATGTTCCACGGTGAGTAAAAGAGCACCAACTTTATTCACATCCGGGACGTCACAGTTAAAAATATTACCAATAACAATAAACATGGGAATTATGGGCCGATATCCGATACTTTCCGCAATACACATACCAAGCAATGCCAATTCAAAGATAAATGAAATATAAAAATTGGGCCTACAATGAACTAAAATGGCTTTACAGAAAAATATTAACACAAAAAAGTTACAAATGCAGCTAAATGAATGAATTCCAGGCATTTCATCAGAACAGTCGAGAGCTGGCTACGAGTTCTGTATTCAACTCGCATGTCAAATATCGCAGACAAATCTTCCACAGTTAGATCTGCTGATACGGATTCTATTTTTACATTTATGTTCGAGTGTTCAGGCTAACTTTACTATTTTGAATGTCAGCACATCTGGCTCATAGAAATCCGACAGGAATGATGCCTTCTAACATAAATGTGGTGAGAATTTACCTACAGATTCAAAACAATGAAGATTTAAGGGGGGGGGGGGCTGACAAGTCAATTACTGTGGGATTGTTTTTCCACTTGCTTTTGTTCTTGATAGTGCAAAGGACAAAAACAGTGTTCAGTTCTTTATTCAGGTTTTATTCAATTGCGTTCATTATTTACACAAAAGGGGCAGATTAATATTATTCTGTGTATAAATGTAAATATTGATAGGGACCCATTTGGTCCATATAAACCAAGTGGAACACTTGTGACAAGTCTGTCTCTGGAAAAATGTGCAGTTAACAAAACTTGACAACCGATTTACCCCGGTTCCTCTTACTGCTGGTCAGAATTAGGGGTAAGCGCAAGTGTAATTACGAGCTACCAAAGAGAAGTCATCTCATCCACAACCAAAAAAAAGCTTAGAAGAACTGAGCCATTGCGTTCATGATGTTATGTCAAAGATAAAGCATTCACAGTAAGATCAGCTTAACAGTTCTACACTCTCAGCTGGTGCACTGCAAACACTCCTAACCTGCAGCCAATTTGCTCAAAATCTAGGAAAGCCTGGGGCTCTAGTCTCCGTGGCGTGTTGCAGCATGAGCGCCCATTCTCTGGGGGTCCTGGGACGGGTAGTGGATGTGCCCTGGAGGTCTCAAGCCCATAGGGGGAGGCGGAGGAGGGCCCATAGGGTGAAACAATGGTGGCCCGAAACCTAAAGTAACACACACCAACACTTCAGTATGTACACAGACTAACAACGAATGAATTCTAACCAATAAATTCTCACCCATGCGCTATCAAAGACCCACATACTTGAAAACTAAATCCTTGTTTTTTGACATTGATGCAGTACATAAACACTGTCAAAAGTTACATAACTACTGCCCCAATTATTTGGTTGATATATACAGATCAGCCACAATCATAAAAGCACTGGCAGGGGAAGTGAATAACATTGATTGTTTAATTGCAGTGGCTTCTATTAATGAGGCACGCAATCTGAACACAACTCATTTACATGGGTCTTAATGAAACAGGAAAACAGCTACTAAGGGATAAAGGTTGATGAAAAGATCATGAAAAAACTAGTAATTAAATGCAAGAAGAAATGTACAACATATGCCCTTTAACCAAACTGCTCCGGCACTAGCTGTGTACTGTTGTCTAGCAATTACGTTTATGAACTCTTACCATTACTAATAAAATAGCTGAATGAACTACTGAATGTGTGCACTGTCTAATCTTCCTTATGCTCATGAATGCCTATGGAAATTTGGCTGCTGTGTCCACTGATATTTATACCCCAGTGAAACAGGAGGCTATGGATTACCACTTAAAGTTCTCTGTACACTCTGGGTAAAACAATAAATAAATTTTAAAAAAAAGGAATTACAGGGAAGCCAGTGATTGTGATTTTGTTGAAATATTTATTCTTAGACTAAATTAAAAGTCAGACACCCTACCTCTATTTTAAGACAATGTTGTGAACTGAATCGTGCAGGACACGATTCAGTTCCAGTAACTGTGTATGTATAGTGCAGCATACCTGGTGGGGGTGGGTTGGGCAGGCCAGGGGGAGGGGGCAGGCTGAGGTTCAACACGGCAGGAGAGTTGCTGGGGTCCAGGTTAAAGTAGTTTGCAGGAGTCTCGTCTTCTAAGGCTGGGGGCAGCGGCAGGGCTGAACACAAACACACAAAATAAGCAAACAATAGTGTCAGATGCAGATTAGCATAGCAACAACCATTATATCTCACTTCACCTCTTACAATGTCTCTTTAAATGCTGTATATATATATTACGCCAAAATATCACGGTGAAAGTCATCATAGCTTGTGTAGTACAGAGCCAGCTCCCAACCCAACTTTGTGAATAGATTAATGGCGATATTTTTTTTATCGCGCGATACGAGTCTTGCGTTAACGGCCCAGCACTAATATATATATGTATGAAAATCAGTGAGTAATGTGATTTCATATAAGAGCAGGTGTGTGTGTTTTGGGGTGAGGTGAGTTGACCGTTTTTACATTAGTTTTGCCACCACAAAACAGGAGGTTCCTCACATAATTCTACTGGAGTACATTTCATTTTTGACCATATAAAATAGACATGCCATAATGTTTTTGCTTACTGGAATGTTTAGCTACTTTAAAAAATGCTATTTGTAACACTGTACCAGACAGACCTGCAGGCAGACCAGGCACAGGCTCCAGTCGGGTGCCCATCTCACTGTAACCATCTTTAGCCTCCTTGCCTTTGGCAGCCTGGGAGCGGCCCCACTTGACAGTAAGCCTGCGGCCGCTGATGATGAGCTTGTTGAAAGATTTCTCAGCAGCGAGCTCAGCTGCCTGTCGCGTAGCAAACTGAATAAAGGCACACTGCTGCCTCTGAACTAACGTAATGGTGCGGATCTCTCCAAACTGGTAAAAGTGGCTCCTGCAGGAATAGAGGACAGTGAGAGAGAATGTAAGTCTGATTCCCCAAACACACCGTTCTTTTACCACAATGAACTTAAGGTTTAAAACAGAACAAATTAACAGTTTACTAGTTTTCTGAGAGTATCATGTGTTGGGTTTCCATAAAGCAACACAATGTAACCATTGTACTGGCGGCAGCAGCACCAACATTACAAATAATAAAGTAAATGCCTATAGCATTTATCAATAAAGATACAACTGTTGCAAATGCATTAAAACTACAACACAGCTGTTCTGGTCATGCTCACCTGAGCTCGGAGTCCGTGATGGTATCGCCCAGACCCCCTATGTAGAGGGTGGAGATAGTTTTGTCCTCAGGTGGGTCCAGCCTGGGCATGGTAGAGGCTCTCTTCAGCAGTTTATCAGCTACTGGATCATTGATGCCATAGTAACGGTCCTTAATGTTCTGATCTGCTAGTGGATCATCAGGGTCTGTGGGCTTCTCGTGCCTGATAAAGACATGAAGAACATGGAAAATAGTTAACAGCCAAGATCCATCCTCAGTAGAAGTAGTTTCATTTTAATGTATCACCAACAATGGTTATGTCAGGGCAAAAAAGGTCTATTAAACAGTATAAATAACTTGAAAACAGGAGACTTAAATAAACAAACGAATAAATATACAAATAAATAAATAAGATTCTTTGAATCGATATTTGATACTGTATGTGGTGGTTCCTTATTAAAACATCTCCCAGACTACCTTGGGTGTTACTCACAGCAGAACTGACAGGGACCTGACGGGGGGTTATTCACCTTTTAATAAAAACATGTGTAAGGCTTGACTAAACCAATACGGCATCTTGTATGATCATGTCTAGTTTGAAATGAAAACCATTGGCTCTTATCAGCAGCAGAGTTCATTTCATGAAATTTGTTCTTAATACATCAGTTTGTCACTTATTACAGATATAGGATCCCAACACAGGTCTGAGACCTGACAGTTCTGCATTAAGACCTCTTCCCCAAAAACAGCCCTTAGCTCCAAATTAAACTCTTATAAAACTCAGAAAATGGAGGTGAAATGTTTAAATGGAAGTAATAAGTAAAATCTCAACGTTAAGACAAAAGATGCAAGGTGTATTTACTCCTAAACTATTGGGTCTGAAACGTATACAAATTTATATGAGAAACAGATAAAGATTGAACTGAACTGGGTTTAACTGAACATGGAAGATCCCTGGTTCCTTTTTAGTCATACGCACTTGTGGCGTCCTTTACAATAAACAATACTGCATCTGTCGTGCTTTATATTCAGCACCATACCCGAGCCAACTAGAAACGCTAGAAAGTCTATTTAAAAACATAAGACGTTAGTAATGACCCTCGTTTAATGTTAACTACCAGCTTCTAATGATTAGTAATTACATTTAATATCAAAGCTCTATCTGATGCCCCCTTTTATTCCATTTCATCTGATGGTAAATGAACCCGAACACACAAATGATTTTATAATGTTCTCATTTTATCTTTACATCAGTGACGCACACGGGTGCTTGAGTTAAAGATGAAGAACAGATTACACAGCCCAGCCCGTCTTGTCTTGGTGGATTTGATGCCAGGAGTTTCATATCCAGCTCAACATCGCCACCATGTGGTTTACAGCACTTTATTTCAGAAAGGACCCTCATACAGCCTGTCAAACCTGACTTGATCCACAACTCATAAAGGCAATTTAATTTTTGTTCTCTATTCACTATATGATCACAAACCAAAGGTTTAACACCTATATTATAACAAAGAACATTCTATTATATTTATTATAATAAATAGATAATTCCTTATTATTACTCTTATTGTTGGTAATAATAATAATAATAATAAAATAATCATATTCATCATGAGTACTGCAATCTACAAAACATCCCAGCATAAAGGGGCTTACCAGATAATCATATTAATACATATACTATCAGATAATATAGGTTAAAGAACTACTGCTATCTGCTCAGTCAGTTAACTTCTAGACCCTGGGGGGTGGTGGCGTAGTGGGTAGGATACTTGCCTCTAGACCAAGTGGTCATGGGTTCGAATCCTACCTTCAGCACACCACCACTGGGTCCCTGAGCAAGACCCT
>JBBPDE010000128.1:1463149-1475692 GCA_037974605.1 Nannopetersius ansorgii
GCTTGCTTTGTGCACTGGGACACAGTCATGCTGGAACAGAAAAGGTTCCTCCCCAAACTGTGTCCACAAAGTTGGAACCATGTTGTTGTCCAAAATGTCTTGGTCTGCTTCATTTTATACAACTGTGGCAGTGGGTATGACCAAACCAGCCTGAATCCAATAATTAAGAGGTCTGTCCCAATACTTTTGTCCATATAGTGGAAGGTTTATAGCAAAAATACAGGTGAGAAATCATCAGGCTGAAAGAGCCTCAGTGCAGATGAACAGAGGACTTACTCTTCTTGATGATGTAGTCGATGGCTTCAACGCCCAGTGTGTCGTACAGAGGCACGGCTACCAGTGAGTACATGTAACAGGCCAGCTCTGAGATGATCCACTGTGGGGGGGGTGGGTTGGGGGTGGGAATAGAGCGTTATTTTTATGAAACTCTTACATCTTTAGAGGAACTTATTGACTGTAGGGCTGAACAATATATACTGCATGTTAACGGTTATGACTATACTGCTACTTATGAACAATAATCTGTATTCTGCTGTGCATCCTGAACAGGCTCAGATATTTCAGATGAATTTCGGTGAGCGAAGAATCAAGTTATTCAAGTGACCCAAAACACGATTATGACTAAAAAATTTGCAATAGGTTCAAGAATATGTTTTAGTGTATTCCACAGCATACTCCAACCTCCATATATAACAATACATAAACCCTCTTGTGCAGTCCTAATTGTAGGGCTGGGCAATTTGGCCTAAAATCAAAATCTCGATTAATTGAACATTTTTAACTCGATTACGATTAATAAACGATTATTTTATTTATTTATTTTGCCCTCATAGTTCACTGACAAGTTGCTCAGTTGTCTCAGTGTTTAAGCTCTCCGTGCTCGACATGTCGGCGGAGTAACGTAACATCACGGAGCGTGGTCACGTGACTCCACACGCGGTAGTTTTTTTAAAGGGAAAGTAATTGAAATAATCGACCTGGGAAAATTTTATCGACTATAGGTTCTGAATGTCGATTTTGATTACTTTTCAAGTAATCGCCCAGCCCTACCTAATTGGTCAGAATACACAAGCATTCATGATCGTAATTCAACTCAAACATGGCAGTTAACATTATGTGAACAATATAAATGACATCATTCAAAACATTTAACTAGGAATGAAATTTAAAGAAGCAGTTAGGACCATTCAAACAAATATCATGTGAGCTAATCAGGATTTCCCAGCAAGAATAGATCATTTATGGTCAAAAAAATTATCCAACAGGAACATCTTTAGCCCATTTCCCATTAGATCACATTTACTTTTGCTGTAATTCCACCTAGAATGGTGGAAAAGCTGCTCTGAAAAGCAGAACGATTTAGTTTAGTAGGGGATTGGTTCGATGGGATGCCAGTCTCACCTCTGGTCTGTTCTGAGAGAAGATGCCGATGTACTGACCACTGGTTTTGGAGTGGCCAAGGTGCAGCAGAGCTGAGCCCAGGTTTGCTGCTCTTTCTGCAACCTGAGAAGAAAACATCACCACATATGACATTCCACAACAGCCACACAATGACTGGCTTGTTCATTATTCCAGTCACTGTGAAGACTCTCTTCCTGGCACAGGATAATCCAGGGCACTAAACCGGTCCTCAGGGACCGAGAGACAGACTTCACAAGCAAATCTTCGGATTTTGTTACATGCAATGAAAACTGAAAGTGATACGAAATGCCATGGCAGGGAAAAGTGTGTTTGGAACCAGTATAGTCACTAACAGACGGAAACATCGCTATATCAGGTTCTCTGATCCATACAGCAATAGGGTAACCTCTACTGCCAAACTCAGGATTATATGGACTGTAATAACAAGTCTAAGGTAACAGGCTCTCAGGTCATGTTAGGGCATGGCCGGCACAATATATTGTGTGCTAATCATATTGTAATATTGGTCTCTGCGATATTCTTGCCACAGAAAGTTTTCTGATTGGCTGTCCTGTACTGCAGCAACTTGAATGGCTGGAACTAAACTGCTACAGCCCAAATAAGAACATTTATGTAAATGTGTTGCTTTTATCACAAAAATTATGAGTTGATTCTTCAAGCCTTTTTTTTTCATTCCAGAAAGTTGACATGGGCCTTTTAATATACTGAAATTGCAATATATAGCAGTATAATTGCAATACTAATGTACTGTCTATGTTATGGAAATCTATATCAGCTGACAACAGATCCAGGAGAGCTTTTGTCAGACATCTTTATTGCAAAGAAAAACTGAAATTTGAACTGCAAGTGCTTGGATCTGTGCCCATGTTCCTCACAATGAGAATGTATATATTAGTGTCACAATGTTCACAAAACAATGTAAAATGGTTACTAAATAAGGAGTCTTAGCCTGTGGTTTAAGGAGCTAACTAAGCAGAGCCGTAATGAAACTACTAGGGTAAAGTGCAAGGGGAAGAGAAAGCTGGACAAAGGAGAGAAAAATAGATAAAGAGAACATTTCAGTAGAAAAGAACAGAAATAGTGATGTCTAAGGCATTCTTACCTCTGCATAGGACATCCATTCATAAGGCTTCTTTGGCTTTCTGGACCCTAGGCAAGGCCCACCGTCTGAGAGAGTAAAAAAAAAAAACCCAACAAAATTACTTACACAAATCCTACATGCCAGTTTTTATGTGCATATTATGTGCATATACCACTAGCCTTTTTATGTCCAATCCTACTAAACAAGCAGCCAAAAAAGAGAAAGATTTCCTGAAATATTGTGACACATTTTGCCATATTGCCCACCCAAACACTACGTGGTAATTCAATACATGAACTAAACATAAAGATAAATATTACTTACTTGATACCCTCAGGCCTCTGGTGAAGCACTCATACAGTGTTGTTGCATCATCATAGTAAACTAACAAAAGGGAGTCGTCCTCCAACAGCGCTGACCTCCGGGCAAACTCCACCCCCTGAGTGACATTGAGGAGTACATTAATGAAAACATTCAGCTCTTCATTTAAAGAACGTTTCACCTGTTCCGTCTCAGCCAGCCGGGTTCTGTGATGCAATAAAGCATCGACTCACCTGCACCTCCACAGACTGCATGCGCAGGTCGCAGAGTGGTTTGAGGGCTTTGGGCCGTGTGGCATACAAATAGGTGGTGACGGCAGCGAAGGCCCCCACGCCCACCAGGGTCCGGGTGGACAGGCCGCTGAAGTACTGCCGGACATCATCCAGCTCAGGCAGACGCAGCCGCTTGAACAGCTCGTAAGCCTGCATGACTGTCTACGAATGGATCTGTGGAGGGAGTGCAACAAGGGTCAAGATTAAGACCCCTGCTGTTTCTTTAACTACAACGACTTTTCCATAACGTAAAGCCTGACAGACCACTGCACAGTTTTAAATTCTTTCTCACCATCTAACCCATTCACCAAGTGAAGCAGAGGGCAACCAGCGATGCAGCACCCAGGGAGCAGTGTGTGGGGCTGGAACTGTGCTCAAGAATACCCCAGTGGTGCCACTGGCAGTGCTGGGATTCAAACCCATAACCTTCAGATCACAGGGGCAAACCCCTAACCACAAGTCCACTAGCTGCCTCATACTGACACACAGGAAACAAGCTGTACCTAAACCTCAAACTCACTCGCTTATTGACTCCATTCGGGATGAGAAGAAAGCAGTACTTTTAACTTTCACAGAACTGTTCCTTTAAAAAGTGCTGTTAGTGATTGATAATTATTATGATTGAACATGAAGAGCACACATCTGCAATCTAACACATATGACCCGTTTACATCTGCCTTGTTAACCCATTCCTATAATATGAATCTAGATGGAAATTAAAATAAAAATAGATAGGACAATCCCAGAAAAGAGTGGAGGTTCTAATTGCTAACAGAAATATGAGACTATTGTATCTTACAGGTATAATTACACTAAACAGTGCAAGTAAGAAACAACACTTAGTTCCACAATACTCAGGCCTTTCTCATGCCATCGATTTAATGCTGTAATAACAGGCCTGATTACGCCTTTTGTTGAAAAATCAATGTTACTATACTGACTTGGCCTGTTTCCCTAAGACCTACGACACAGTGATCTACAGGTTCCAAGGTTCACTAAGCAGGGGTCACATGGCTGACTGAGGTATCAGTTTTCTAATCTAAAGCGAGTCGTATATGCAGTTTGTCCTTGCCTTTTTATCTCTGACCCTTTGACACACAGCAAGCACTGCGGCCAGATCCAGTATGGACCTACAAACTAATCCAGTGGGATCCTGGTGGAAGGGGTTTGAGTTGAATGGAAAGTTAAAGAGAGGCAGAACATACATTTCTTTCTCAAAATAGAGGGAACAGTATAATAATAGATTTGCAAAAAAAATCTTAAATTTGTGATTTAGCAACGATAGTGCAACATTTCATTCAGCATGACACTAATTTGCCAGTATATATAAAAAATGGTCAAGAATGACTTGATAGCGTTTGATGTCAAGAAATGTGCAATAAAGCAAAAGGCAATTTCACAACTCAGTACTACATAGTCCAAATTGTGGAATTTCTGACATTATCCATTTTAAACTACAGGTTTTAACTAAAAAGGCAATGTCTTGATCAGACATGCCTAGATTGTCTATATCTGGAGTGAGTGGAAGAACTAGAACTGTTCCTTTAAAACCTGAATATTTTTTACAGACGTTTTGTCTCTGTCCATGAAAGTAAACCGCACTGTTTACATACGTGAAGAAATCAGGCCATTAACCACCAATTGCATTCGATTTGTATAATTTATCAGTGGTTTGTGTATCTAGTCTAGACAAAGTCAGAGATAAGCAGAGACACAAATCCTACAGCATGCTACACCACTCCAGTTAAACACAGCCAAATTCATTCGAATCTGAAATCCTGTCCAAAGAATGGAAAATATACAGGGAGCGGATGATTAAGCATGAGATCTGGAAGGAGTCACCATGACCACTGGGTCACACAAAGTCACAGAGCCTCCGTCACCTGGGAGAGCGCGTGTTGACGAAACACATCAGGGGTTCAGCACTGGCCCATCAGGACCCTTTCACCTTTCACCTACTTCCATTATTATCGCCTGCGAATGGGAACGTGTCCCAGCCAGCCGTGATGAGCGTGTTCTATAATTATAGAGTGAACTGCCACATTCAGTGCAACAAGGATTTGGCAGGAATAAACTGAAAGCAAAAGGTCACTTTTCTGACATACCACTACTTTACCAGCAATGCAATTTACTCGAAAACCTTCAAATGTCAAACTACAGATAAAAGATCTCTCAGTGCAAAACACACACACCACATTGTACTGATGAGATACACATACATTCACACACATCTCTTTAGAACAACTCTGTAAAGGCGACTTACGTCTACTTACAACTCAGAGGTTGAGTGTGGAAATGAAAAGTGACCTTGGGTTGTTTCCACAACCAAATGTCAGAAAAGAGGAAAATTCCATGCGATTCTCGATCCCCCTTTGAGCATGTGGTGCGTTTCAGATGACCCAAAGTTGCTAAGAGGAACCTACAGAACCTTCCAGCTCTCAACTCTAAGCGCAGTTTCAGATGAATGTGCGGCCCGCGCTCAACGTGATCCACACACTGCTGCCAAAACAGAAACACACCTCCGATGGAGATCTTAGCTTCCTATTCCACACTGCGCGTGCACATGCACACAAACTCAAACACACGCAAAACAGCAAACACGGCTCACCTGAGTCACGAGGGAAGTCCAAATACAGCCGCTGTGCAAACTGCTCTATCCAATGAGTGCAATCTGGAATTCCTGGGTAGGCCCAGCAAAGACAGGTAAGAATAACCAGTGGCTGGGTTTATGTGCAACCACAAAAGACCCGGCCCATCCGAAGGTCAAACGTGGACTAGGACCTCCTTGCTCCTTATTGGCCTGTCGGGCTCTGAAATGTGCCCCGTCAGCCAGTCCCAGCGCAGAGAGCTGAGAGGACAATGGACGTCAAAGTTCCATGATTAACAGGCTTTAGTTAAAACACAATCCACCTACAACAAAACAGTGGATTCTGACAAGATATTAAGCAAAACAGACACTGATGAGGTGCTGATTGCCTCATCTTAACCCAGGTCACCCTGACCACTTTCCACCGCATTCCTCGGCTGCTTTAATGCCCATTCTGTTCACTGGCCACTGAGTCAATCAGTCTTTAGTTTTGAAAGTTCAGATTCTCACACTGTAGGTGATTCTGCTAAAATCCCACTGCATAAAAATGATAAAAATGACCTGGTGGAACTAAGATGATCTGGGTTTGCTTCATCATTGGGGTCTGGGGTTAAGTTGCAGTGTTGGACTGAGGTTAGGATTCGAGTTAAGAGTGAGCGATAGGTCTTTTGAAAAGTTAAATTTAATAGATGAAAGTAAGGGAGTGTCTACAAAACATCTAACTTTGGAGCGTCAGCATCTATTGTACTAGTAATCTGCCCATTGTACTAAAGATTATTCTAGTAATTAGAGTTTTCTAGTATTCTTCTAGCAATCGAGTTGGTATTGTTTACTGGGAAATACTTAAGTGGGAAAAGAATAACTACGAAGAAGAAAAAAATCTAAGTAACCTTTAAAAAGGTTGATTCAAAAGAGCACTATAGGGTTCATAATGCATATAAACTAAAGTCTTTATCACACTCAGCTTCTTACTGCAGGAGTGGCCAGCAGGATTTAAAATAGGCTTAATCACTATTCAAAACTAAGCTCTAACGAATCGGGAGGAAGGAACATTTTCAGATAACTGTCCACAGTGGGCCACGCCAGCAGAAAGACAGAAGAAATACAAACTTGGTTTAAATAAACTCTTTACCACACAGTCAAAATGCCAAAGCAGTCAATCTATTGATTACCTTGTCTCTGATTGGATCAAAGAAGCACTGACTGTCTCATCTTGTTGACTTCCTATCTTTGAATTAGACTTGCGCAGGGGTCAGAGAGAGCAGCTGCTGATGTGGGCACACACCGTCCGTCACATGCTCCTCCAGCTTTTCCAGGGCAAGAGTAACACGACCAGGCCCAGGCCCTCTAAACTTGGTCTGTCAGGGAGGACAGACCAATGGTAGACCCCAAGACTCAATCATCCGACTGAGGACAGCCAAGGAGGCACAGCCCCGCCCCCACCCGCTCAACATCCAGGCTGGGCCTGCTATTTAAAACCAGTGGCACGCTGAACGGAAAACACGATGACGTGGAGAAACGCTCCAGCTGTTGCTTCAGACACGTAGCGCAGCAGAGGTACATATGCACATGTGAACACACACACACACACACACACTACTGCGAGATGAGAGATTATTCAGGACTCAAGCTTGATTGTGTTCTTAAAGGAATAGTGGAGGTCAAATTTACACAACTTTGTAATTCTTTACCCTCATCACAAATGCAGTCGATCAGCTTATAAGCTACATGTCTGATGCCTGAAACTGCTTCAGTTTAGTCTAAATGGTCAATACTCACCCAAAAATGTCTGAGCAGTCTGAGCCATCAACATTCATTTGGGTGCCACAGACCTGCAGATGTGGCTTAGGACGCAGTATGACTTACTGTTGCCTATAGACCTTCACTGCACTCTCTGACCAGATTCCTCTGTTTATCTAAGTCATTTTCACAAAAACTGATACTAGGTCAACTCTCCTACTGTAGAGATTATGTCTAAACAGCTTCCTGCAGGGTTCAACCACAAGTTCTGGTGATATTTTATAGCATACAGTAAGTGACACTGTGTGCTAAACCACATCACGTCTATGCCAAACTATTCCTTTACACTGTTTCATGGGAAGTCAAATGCACGCATTTCCAGTGATCTCAAATGCAGCCAAACAGCCAAGACATGACAGTTGTCCAAAGTTTGCTATTTTTGCACTCAAGATACGAGGCGAATTTAGCTTAATGTAATGGACGTTTATAGCCACCAGGCCAACTGCAGACTTGCATCTTCACACATTCGCCTCAAACCACACTGAAGTGTTCAGTGATCTTAAATACACTTCCTAATGTGGTTTCTGGTGCAGCTGCATCCCCATTTATGTGCCATAGTATGTCATAAAGCAACAAAAACACAATCACAAGTCTGCAGTGACTCATGTTGAGCAATATAAACTGGCTACATCCCTAAAACTGGCATCAACAGTACTGTGACGCCTGAATTCATCATTTACTACTGTCCTAAACCAGTAACATGACACATTCAATTGACCACAACCCATAACTGACTGCACAACTAGCTGAAGATTTTGTACAGGCTTGTATTGGCTCGATTCTAATGTCTCCCACAGGACAGGAGTCTGTCCTTTCCTGCGTTTCCAGTGACTCTACACCCATTCATTTAGAAGGAATGTTTAGCGAGCACATTCCACAGCTGCACAGGTCAGACCAGGATGAAGACTACACAATCACACGGCCTCATGACTTCATTTACACAACTCTACCTTATAAACACACAGGGGCGTTCCAGAAAGCACTAAGCAGCAAGTCAACGATTTGCATATTCTCTGAATCTCTGAATATTCCGGCTTCCTTATGCCTTTTGTTGCCAGGACAACTGTTTCCACTGACCCAGCCAACAATAACAAACCACTGAATGCCAGAAATAAAACGACTGTCTGACCCCAGCAGACGATGGGGAGAATTTTTTGGGGGAACAGTGACACATTAAAAACGAATGGTTTATTTTCATAGGGAGAGTAGAGATGGGCGATATGATATACAGTAAAGCCTAGACGCGGTTCAGCAGTAGCGGCTTCAGTCTCTGAGTTTTCCGGAGAACCGAACGAATAGCCTAATTGTTTGCAGAAACCGCGGATATCCTCCACCTTTTTTTTTTTTGCACCCCCTCATCCTCATCCTGGCTGCTTTTTTGGGCGTGTCCGTTTGCAAGGCAATCAGACGCACCTGAACCAACACGAGGACGCCACAGTCAGCGGTACTCACTTATTTATTCCTCCTGGCTGCTGATTGGTTGTAAATGTATTACTGTAAATTAATTTATAGCTGTATCTAGCCACTTATACCAAATAAAACGTCAGTGCATACCAAAGAAAATGCCTGTGCATGAATTACAGTACAGTCTATACAGGGATAACATCAGTATTTACATTCTAGCACTGCAATTGTGGGCTGATGCCAATGTCCAATATTCCTCATGCACAATTCTGTACACAAAGAAATTACATATAAAGTAAATGTAAACGTATAATAAAGTATGTACTTTATTATACAGCAGTTTTCATACATACATACACACACTATGTATATACACAGTCGTAAGAGGCAGAAACTGGGACTAAATCCTTTTGTATATGGTTACAAATGCAGATACAAATCTATAAAACAGATGCAACACAAAGAACTCAGCACAATCACCCAGCTCCTCCCTACAGCAGTCAATATCTGTCAGGTGCTGTTCATTTTTAAGTAATTAAGCGATATGATTACAACTGGAACTTACTCTATAAAAACTGATAACAGGCAATACTGGAACATGTGCTCCTAGGCCCTGAATGTTTTTTTTTATAACTGTGGCACCAGTTCACTTCCCACTTTTGAACCTGAGAAGAAATGCTACAATGTAGAAATGCTACGATGTAGAAATGCTACGATGTAGAAATGCTACGATCTGTACTGATAAGTGCCTAGATAACTCAGTCAGTGGCAGAGCAAATGACTGAATCTAATAAAATACACTAACACACTAATAAAAGGCTGATGCCCGTCAAGGTGCAAATGAACTGAATGGAGTTGTGGTGAGACAACTTTGTTCAGACTATAAGCCATTTTTTTCCACATTTCACTTCTTATGAATAGAGCTCTCCAAACCAAGATAACCAAACATGCAATGAGTCATCATGGCCCAAAGGCACTATTACAGGCGTCCTCTACGCCGTCCTTCAGGAGTGATCAAACTACGGTAACCTGTGAGGGACTTCTACACAGCTTCCAATCAAGTTGCTTGTTGAAAACAAATAAAGAGAGTAAAATTCAGTGGCACTTGTCTCAGAAAGCAAAGGATTAAAAGAGCCTTCCAATGTTTCAGCAGTTGCTGGTTTCTTTGTGTGGTCTTCATATTTTCCACAAGAACCTTGTTGACACAGAAAACGCTTCATTTTCTTTTCCGTCAATAAGCCACTGGCATCAGACCATCCAGTGAGTAGGCTACTGCTGGCGTCTGGTAAAGATAGCAGCAAAATGACAGATAAACAGCCCTATTCAGCACTGCAGACCCACGCTGACCACACAGCCATGCATGCACAGTGCAAGGGTCATACAATGAGTCTTCTGTTGGAATACAATGCCTAAAAAGGAGCACAGCTGCTCCAGGGCCTGAACTGTGCTTACTGTCAGAGTACACACACACACACACACACACACACACACACAAGCATGTTTGAGTGGGGGCTCTGTTGTGATCGGAAAGTCTCCTCTGACACCGGCTCACCAGTTGTGGTTTGTTGCCTAAACAGTGATCTCTGCCTATAAAGTCATGCCAGAGACAAAAACAAAATATTGCTGATAAAGGTGTGTGTGAGTGACAGAGGGAAGAGGATTGTTCAGCCTATTTACAGATACCTCACAGCACCAGTGACCTTTCACCTCATTCCATGCAGGCCAGGACAGGTAAGAGGTACCCAACACCCAACAGAGAGGAGGAAGACTGAAAAGTCACTTTGCAACTAGAGCATATGAAGTCCTAGTGACCTTTCAGACACATAATTCATACCCTTTGTTCAATTATAGGAATTATATACTCTCTATATGGGATGGTGTATCTCAGAGTGCAAGTCATGGGAGGCGACAAATGACCAGGGGCCATGAGTTGTGCAGGTAAACCTTAACTTTCCACTCGAAAGCAGTAGCTGCTCATAAAAACCGAACAGAATCCCCAGGCACAAATTCTTCGGGTCAAGAGGGAAACACCACAAGCACTTTTACATTCCTCACTCACTTTAACTCTACACCTTCTCTCCATACACTTTATCTGCTCTCCATACACTTTAAAACTGGACCTCCTAAATAAAATCTCCTCCTCACACTCTAACCTTGCGCCGCCTAAGCACCACATACTCACACTCCTTCCCACTGTACTGCTTTATAATGGCTAGCAATTGAGACCACACGAACAAACAGCACTATAATCACCATCCCAGCTCTGCAGAACCTCACCGAGTGTAACATGTGTACCACATCTGGCTGTACGGACTCTCGGGCACCTCGTGGCTGCACAACACCCGGCTCAGCTAACAGACACGCAGGCAGAGCTACACTTTCATTTTAAACGCAGCCACTGAGCACAACACACGCCACGCAGGAGTACTGGCTGCTACACTTAACTCTTGCTTTTTAAACTTTTTGGACTTGTTTTCTCTCCCCACAGGCCACTCCTTCCTTCTCCTCACAAAAACACACCACGAGGCTCCTGGAGTTCGAGTCTGTTGTGTACAACGTGTCCAAGCTGCACTTATAAAATAAAATGCTGCTCACAATAAAACACTTTTGGTTGCTAAACGAGAAAAATGAAAAAAGCACATGTGTAAGAAATCACAAGCCTAAGCAAAAACACGGACACAAAGTTGCACTTAGACATCTGCCGGTGCACATGGCGCGCGCCCTGCGAGCCTTTTTGTTACTATAAAGTGTATGCATGCATCAGTCCAGAGTGTAACAGTGTAAAAGTTAGATGGAAAAGAAAACAGATTGAGATGACTCAGACCCTGCAAGACTGACCTGTAGCCTTGAAGACGCCCTTGGTGACCCCTCCGCTGCTGCCCCTGCGCCTCCAGTCCCGGTCTGAGTGGGGGGGTGCTGGGCTGGGCTGAGCCGCCCCCCAGCCAGGAGCGTTCAGCCAATCAGCAGCGAAGAAACAATAGCGCGCGCTCCGAGGAGACGCGTGATTGGCCTGTTCGCGGAGTCTGACCTTTGTACAGACTTTCAGGGCAGGTGTGAAGGAGACTCAGGACGAACATGAGCCTTAACTCATCACCTTCACCTGTCTCACTCTACCAGTCTACTGGATTTAGATCCTTTAGCTCTGTTGCCCCCCCATCTCTGGACCTCCCACCCGCAGGATATCCACTGGCTTATCCTGTCTTAGAACACCTCTTCAAACATCCTGACCCTCTTTGCTCCTGTCCCTAGACGGCACTCAGTTTTAGACTTAACACTATTTTATTTATGTTTATTATGTATTGTGTCGTCGTTTGCATTTTTAATTGTATGATCTTGTCTGTAAGGTGTCATTGAGTGACTAAAAGGAACAATAATAAATGAAAAGACAGGAAGTAGAGCTAAAGATGGCAGAGTTGAAAATGTTTGCACTAGGGCTGATGAGGATGGACAGGATCAGGAATTAGTTCATTGGAGGGATAGCTCGAGTTGGACCTTCTGGAGGAAAGTCAGAGAGGTGAGATTGTGTTGGTTTGGACCTGTGCTGAAGAGAGACTCTGAGTGTGTTGGGAGGAGGGTGCTGAGGAGAGACTGAGTGTGTTGGGAGGAGGATGTTGAGAAGAGACTGAGTGTGTTGGGAGGAGGATGTTGAGGAGAGA